>CM067175.1:101148912-101190478 GCA_034093135.1 Erigeron breviscapus
TTGTGTCAAAAACCATCTCTTGAAACCCGATTCGAAAGTTGTCCCGAAAAAGGTGAGTTTGGTGTGTTACATTTGATGCGATGATATGTACACTAATATGTCCCTTGAATATTCGTTGGCCGAAAGATAATACAGTCGCCTATTATGAATCATATTAATTAGTCCCGAAAGATTAATACAGTCGCATTTGTGATTCATGATATGTCCCTCGAATATTCCTTGACCCGAAAAGTTTGATACAATCGCATATTATGAGTTTTGATGACCCATTAGAAATTTGTATGAGTTGGGTGGACAGAGATGTGGTTTTAAGTCAATATTTAAAATGTTTTAATTAGTCTTAAAATTTAATTATGTCTCTTCAAAACATATTCGATATATTTAAGTATATAAGTCGGTCAAAACGGTTTCTTAAGATATGCATATAAGAGTAACCTATCCATGGAGGTCCCATGGGCGCATTATTGTGACACCGATGACGTGGCACCGCCCGTAGCGGTGTATTTGATTTGATCTACGGCGTCTCCTTTTGATGACCACCGAGTGGTTATGTGCACTTTGATATTATATTTTGATAGGAGGCGTATGGATCGGTCCTAGGTATTTTGATAAGTTTGACGGTGGGCGCTTATCGTAGTGTCATACGAGGCGTTTGCACCAAAAATGAATGATTAGTGGAGTAGCTACCCTATTATTTCATTCGGCCCTTTGATAAGTAATTTTGTTTGACTCTTATGTGCATTATTTTATGAAGCTTGGTTTTATAGATATATTTGATCTATTGTGTATAAGGTATTTGTGAAACTATACGTATGCGTACTTTGATTTGAAATAAGTTTGTTAAGGTAATAAGTTTGTTTTTGAATTACGTCTCTGCTTTTCATATTATATTTCTGCTTTTGTCATATCCGTCACTGAGCTTTTTGCTCAGCTGTATTCCTTTTTCTTTCTTATACGGCAGGTGATCAAGCGGGCTTTGGGAACGAGAGAAGAGAGTAGATAGAAGTGGACTTAGCACCCTTTGCTTTAGAGTTTTATTTCAAGCTATATAAGTATTTATTTTGATTTATCAGGTTGACTTTGGTTTGACTTTGAATAAGATTAACGCCCTTTTGGCCTTTTAGTTCTTTGATATCATTTTGTATTGTTTATAAAATTAGGGGCGTTACAATGGTTCATGGTTATGTGTCAAGTCTTTCACTATAAACCCCCAAGCACCATCAGCTCTCTTTTTGCCAACAATTTGGAAGGGACAATTAATCAAACGAGACGAGGTTCTCTTTTCTCTATTACTTTCAACAGGTTCTTTATAGGATCCTCCTCGGTCACATTGCAAAGTGACATGCTTTCCTTTTCTTGAATCACGAATAGATAGTCCATATCCTTTAGTATAATAAAATGATCGAACACTTCGTACTAAATCATCAGATGTTTCAAATTGGGAAGTTGCTATGTGACAACTCGTGATTAATTAACATCGGGTTAGTCCTAATCTCGATCATTATTTATAATTTCGTCTAATTTAGAGATTATGACGTGGAAATTATTAGTTAATTGAACATTTGATATGGTTCAATTGGACGTATCCATATGACGTAGACTATTAGCTATTTAGACGAATGCCGAGTCTTAAAATAATGTTAAATAAAGATTTAAATGTTATGATTGAACGCAGTGAATAGACTGTCTAAACTAAATATTTCTAAAAGTTTAGTTTATTTAATTTTATTGGCTTGTCTTAATTAAAATGAGACGAGGGAAAATACCTTTACTTTACATTTTAACCTTTTAGTCAAACGGTATTTAATCGTAAGCATTTTACCAAATTAGAGGTAAGGATTTTATCTAATTTTGGCCACATGGGCCGAAATGTAACTTGAATGGCAGGGAGGGAAACACCAAGTCCCCCCATCACCCCTTCTCTCCCTGTTTCTTTCTTGATCATCACACACACACACCACACAAACACAACACACACAAATCACTTAAACATTTCCCAAATACTCTCAAAATCTCAATCTCTTCTATCTTCCTTTCTGAATTAGTCTTACAAGAGAAGGAATCATTTGGAAATTTTAAAGGGTTATTATCATCATCATCATCATCTTCACCATTTTATACTATCTTCAAGAACATCAATTTTTGGTAAGTCTAAATCATCCTTTTTGCGTCTATTTATGTTTACTTACTCTTTTCTAGTCATTTCGAGTTCTTACAAGGCCTAAAACAAGTTAATTTGTATTTAGGGTTTAAATAGGGTTTTGGGTTTGATTTGGTCGTTTCGAAAGATTTAATGATGTTATGGATGAAATTATGGGTTGGGTTATGTGTGTTTATGGTTAGTGATGTTTAGTTTTGCTTCAAATTAAGTTCCAAACTCTTACAAGTCGTTTTGGGTTGTTTCGGGTCATGATTTGAAGGGTTTTTGGTTGGTTTTCTGCACTTAAGAACTGATCTGGGCGCAGGTGCGCCGCACCTCCCCTTTGGTGCGCCGCACCATGAACCTGGACTGGGTTCCCTGATCAATTTGTGCGCCGCACCTCCTCCTTGGTGCGCCGCACCTGGCTTAGTGCGCCGCATCTCCTCATTAGTGCGCCGCACCTTTTCTCCAGTACAACAAAACTTGAATTATTTTGAAAGGTCGTAACTTTTGACTTTCCATCCGAATTTAGTAATAAAAGACGAAATTGAGTCATGTATACATTGAACATTAAATCACACTTGGTTGAGGCATTCTAGGTTTTGATAGCTAAGTAGTCGTACGTAGGATACTTGTCGTCGTGAGATTTGATCCTCATTATTGGTAATGATATCATAGGTTTTGGATAACCAGGAGAATTGACTGTGGATCTTCTCGAGCTACATTATACCTTTTAGCGTTTAGATCGCTAAGGTGAGTTTATGGCGCCCTTTTCCTTTTACTTTGGGCCTGAAAAGCATGTACTGTTGTATACACTATTTATTAAATAAATGATTGTTTTGTGTATGCCATGTGATATGGATGCTTAAATCATTTGACTTAAATTTGCCATGTTGGGCTGTCGAAAATGTGTATACGTGTCATTTATTAAAATGTTGAATGAAATGACGTTGAATTGCCGTGTGATGGCTGATTAAATGTTTTCTTGTGTTTGACAAACTAAAATGTTTCCCTATTAGTTGTATTGTCGGATCTAGATATCTCGACTGTCTTGGTTGTGGTCCGCACCCCATTGTTGAAGGGAAATCCTGTGCGAGGTTATGGTCCGCACCCCATTGTTGAAGGGAAATCCTGTGCGAGGTTATGGTCCGCACCCCATTGTTGAAGGGAAATCCTGTGCGAGGTTATGGTCCGCACCCCATTGTTGAAGGGAAATCCTGTGCGAGGTTATGGTCCGCACCCCATTGTTGAAGGGAAATCCTGTGCGAGGTTATGGTCCGCACCCCATTGTTGAAGGGAAATCCTGTGCGAGGTTATGGTCCGCACCCCATTGTTGAAGGGAAATCCTGTGCGAGGTTATGGTCCGCACCCCATTGTTGAAGGGAAATCCTGTGCGAGGTTATGGTCCGCACCCCATTGTTGAAGGGAAATCCTGTGCGAGGTTATGGTCCGCACCCCATTGTTGAAGGGAAATCCTGTGCGAGGTTATGGTCCGCACCCCATTGTTGAAGGGAAATCCTGTGCGAGGTTATGGTCCGCACCCCATTGTTGAAGGGAAATCCTGTGCGAGGTTATGGTCCGCACCCCATTGTTGAAGGGAAATCCTGTGCGAGGTTATGGTCCGCACCCCATTGTTGAAGGGAAATCCTGTGCGAGGTTATGGTCCGCACCCCATTGTTGAAGGGAAATCCTGTGCGAGGTTATGGTCCGCACCCCATTGTTGAAGGGAAATCCTGTGCGAGGTTATGGTCCGCACCCCATTGTTGAAGGGAAATCCTGTGCGAGGTTATGGTCCGCACCCCATTGTTGAAGGGAAATCCTGTGCGAGGTTATGGTCCGCACCCCATTGTTGAAGGGAAATCCTGTGCGAGGTTATGGTCCGCACCCCATTGTTGAAGGGAAATCCTGTGCGAGGTTATGGTCCGCACCCCATTGTTGAAGGGAAATCCTGTGCGAGGTTATGGTCCGCACCCCATTGTTGAAGGGAAATCCTGTGCGAGGTTATGGTCCGCACCCCATTGTTGAAGGGAAATCCTGTGCGAGGTTATGGTCCGCACCCCATTGTTGAAGGGAAATCCTGTGCGAGGTTATGGTCCGCACCCCATTGTTGAAGGGAAATCCTGTGCGAGGTTATGGTCCGCACCCCATTGTTGAAGGGAAATCCTGTGCGAGGTTATGGTCCGCACCCCATTGTTGAAGGGAAATCCTGTGCGAGGTTATGGTCCGCACCCCATTGTTGAAGGGAAATCCTGTGCGAGGTTATGGTCCGCACCCCATTGTTGAAGGGAAATCCTGTGCGAGGTTATGGTCCGCACCCCATTGTTGAAGGGAAATCCTGTGCGAGGTTATGGTCCGCACCCCATTGTTGAAGGGAAATCCTGTGCGAGGTTATGGTCCGCACCCCATTGTTGAAGGGAAATCCTGTGCGAGGTTATGGTCCGCACCCCATTGTTGAAGGGAAATCCTGTGCGAGGTTATGGTCCGCACCCCATTGTTGAAGGGAAATCCTGTGCGAGGTTATGGTCCGCACCCCATTGTTGAAGGGAAATCCTGTGCGAGGTTATGGTCCGCACCCCATTGTTGAAGGGAAATCCTGTGCGAGGTTATGGTCCGCACCCCATTGTTGAAGGGAAATCCTGTGCGAGGTTATGGTCCGCACCCCATTGTTGAAGGGAAATCCTGTGCGAGGTTATGGTCCGCACCCCATTGTTGAAGGGAAATCCTGTGCGAGGTTATGGTCCGCACCCCATTGTTGAAGGGAAATCCTGTGCGAGGTTATGGTCCGCACCCCATTGTTGAAGGGAAATCCTGTGCGAGGTTATGGTCCGCACCCCATTGTTGAAGGGAAATCCTGTGCGAGGTTATGGTCCGCACCCCATTGTTGAAGGGAAATCCTGTGCGAGGTTATGGTCCGCACCCCATTGTTGAAGGGAAATCCTGTGCGAGGTTATGGTCCGCACCCCATTGTTGAAGGGAAATCCTGTGCGAGGTTATGGTCCGCACCCCATTGTTGAAGGGAAATCCTGTGCGAGGTTATGGTCCGCACCCCATTGTTGAAGGGAAATCCTGTGCGAGGTTATGGTCCGCACCCCATTGTTGAAGGGAAATCCTGTGCGAGGTTATGGTCCGCACCCCATTGTTGAAGGGAAATCCTGTGCGAGGTTATGGTCCGCACCCCATTGTTGAAGGGAAATCCTGTGCGAGGTTATGGTCCGCACCCCATTGTTGAAGGGAAATCCTGTGCGAGGTTATGGTCCGCACCCCATTGTTGAAGGGAAATCCTGTGCGAGGTTATGGTCCGCACCCCATTGTTGAAGGGAAATCCTGTGCGAGGTTATGGTCCGCACCCCATTGTTGAAGGGAAATCCTGTGCGAGGTTATGGTCCGCACCCCATTGTTGAAGGGAAATCCTGTGCGAGGTTATGGTCCGCACCCCATTGTTGAAGGGAAATCCTGTGCGAGGTTATGGTCCGCACCCCATTGTTGAAGGGAAATCCTGTGCGAGGTTATGGTCCGCACCCCATTGTTGAAGGGAAATCCTGTGCGAGGTTATGGTCCGCACCCCATTGTTGAAGGGAAATCCTGTGCGAGGTTATGGTCCGCACCCCATTGTTGAAGGGAAATCCTGTGCGAGGTTATGGTCCGCACCCCATTGTTGAAGGGAAATCCTGTGCGAGGTTATGGTCCGCACCCCATTGTTGAAGGGAAATCCTGTGCGAGGTTATGGTCCGCACCCCATTGTTGAAGGGAAATCCTGTGCGAGGTTATGGTCCGCACCCCATTGTTGAAGGGAAATCCTGTGCGAGGTTATGGTCCGCACCCCATTGTTGAAGGGAAATCCTGTGCGAGGTTATGGTCCGCACCCCATTGTTGAAGGGAAATCCTGTGCGAGGTTATGGTCCGCACCCCATTGTTGAAGGGAAATCCTGTGCGAGGTTATGGTCCGCACCCCATTGTTGAAGGGAAATCCTGTGCGAGGTTATGGTCCGCACCCCATTGTTGAAGGGAAATCCTGTGCGAGGTTATGGTCCGCACCCCATTGTTGAAGGGAAATCCTGTGCGAGGTTATGGTCCGCACCCCATTGTTGAAGGGAAATCCTGTGCGAGGTTATGGTCCGCACCCCATTGTTGAAGGGAAATCCTGTGCGAGGTTATGGTCCGCACCCCATTGTTGAAGGGAAATCCAAGGTTATAGTGAATACGGAGTTATTCCTCGTGAATAACTCAATCTATAGCCATGGTCGCTTCATATAGGAAATCTAAGTCCTTAAGGTTTAGGATACCTATCTCGAGAGTTATGCTATTTGTCAATAATTAGACCTAACCCGATCAACTACGTCCCGATTATGTAAAATAGTATAAGGCTCGAAATAAATATCTTAAATTGTGTATATATGTATTAGTTGAATTATATTCACAGCATGCTGTACATGTGGTGGGAAGGCTGCGGGTGACCCTATACATAAGCATTTAAGGCATGTTAGGAATAGAAACTCGACTCGTATGTGTATGCATAAGGTTTATATACGTGATAGTTTGGATTATATTGACAACATATTTAAATGTGGTGGGAAGGCTGCGGGTGACCCTATATATAAGCATTTTAAATATGTTGGTAATAGAAACCCAAGCCGAATGTGTGTAATCTAGACAAAGATTTCTTTAAACCTCAATGTTGCGTACTGTCACTTTCATTTGATTCGTGCTGTCTTATCCAGTAGACTTATGGATTGTTTTGACTATCTTTTCAGACTAGTCATGTCGGACGGAGTAAGCTCAAATGCTGTTGTACCTTGTACACCTCCAGTTCCTGTCATATCAAACTCCATTCCTTATGTTCCCGACTCTTATGAAGAGGAACCAATGGAGGAATCGGGCAATGAATCACGCCCTATCAACCTTGATTCATCTTCCAGTGAATCTGGAGGCGAACATGTGTCTATCCATGTTCAATCTTCTGTAGCACCGGTATCTCCATATCAGAGGAGTACTACCGAGGGAGCTCATTGGTCTTATGCTCCTAGAGACCCCTATGCTCCTGGTCCTTCTGCACCAGTTCAGGTCAACGGTGGACTTGGACTTTCTTTCCTTCAGGGAGATCCGTATGCGGCGGGTCCCTCCAGAGCGCCTGTCTACAACCCAAGTGTTGTTATGCCAGTTGCATCAGCAGCTGATAGGTCGGAATATTATCGCCGACAATTGTCAAGGATGAACAATTCCCTCATCTGTACAAGGGAGAAGTTAGAGAATCAAGCTCAGGCGTTGTCTGGAGCTTATCATCAGGCGGAGGAGGCATTGACTGTTGCTAGAGAAGGGAAGGAAACTATTGGGAGGTTGATCTGGATACTGTCGGTTGTGGTGGTTTTAGTGGTAGCCTTGCTAGTCGTTGTTATTTGCAAGATGTAATTTTGTAATTAATAGTTGTAGTAGTAACGTATTGTAAGCCTTAGAACAATTGACAACTCATACATCTGTATTTGAGTTGTAATCTTTTTGGTGGAGGTATTTCCCACGTACGTCAGATAGTAATTATTCTGACTATGTAATATATCATCGTGGATGTAGTTCCCACATGAATTGTATTGTGGATGTAGTTTTCCCACAAGATTTTGGAAAGTCAGATTATGTAAAAAGTTTTAGTATGAATGAAATATGATAGTTCTTCGGCTTACTTACTTGTTCAAAACTACGTCACTTGCTCATTTCAATTCTAGAAGTATAGTGTTCTATATTTCTTTTCTTGTCTAGTTCATGAGTTCAAGTAAGTCGATAAATTGTGACTGGTGTTTGGCATCCTTTTATTTCTAAAACATCTTGAAAAGCTACAATCTTTGTTGTTCCTACGAGGAAAATCTCTAAATGACATTTTTGGTTTATGTCTTAGACTTATGGCTCCCCAGAAAAGAGGCAAGGTCCAGAAGAAGGCTGCTCCCAAGAGAGTTACTCGATCCACTCCTTTGAATAATGAAGCTGAACAGGAAGAACCTGTGATTCAGCAAGGACCGGAAGCTGCTCCTGTCCAGGTGAACACTGGTCCTGGACCTACCCCAAATACTGGCGGGGATAATAATATGGCAGCATTTGTAACACAACAGTTGTTGGCTGCTATGCCTACTTTAGTTGCCCAGATCACGGCAAGCTTGAATGCCAACAATAACCATCTGGCGGACAATAGCAACAATGTCGAGCCTACTGCTGAACAGGTTATTCCTCGAGTGCATCTGCACGGGGCTGACTACAAGACCTTCACTTATTGTAAACCAAAAGAATTTAATGGTACCGAGGGTCCGGTAGGTCTAATCAACTGGCTGGAAAGCATTGAGGCAGTGCTCCATATCAGCCGTTGTGCCGAAGAGCACAAAGTGGAATATGCTGCTGCTCAGTTTCAAAAGCACGCACTGTCATGGTGGAACGAACAGATAAGGACTCGTGGTCGAGAGCAGGCATATAGCATACCTTGGTTGAACTTTAAAAGGATGCTCACGGAAAAGTACTGTCCTCGTGAGGAAGTACAGAAAATGGAAGGTGAATTCTGGAATCATACTATGGTGGGATTGGATAACGAGAAATACACTACTCGTTTTCATGAGCTGACAAGGCTAGTTCCTCGTATGGTGGATACGGAGGAGAAGTTAGTGGAAAGGTACTGCTATGGATTGTCACCTGACATCCGAAGATTGGTGGCCGCTTTTAACCCCATGACTTTACAGGCGGCAGTTAGTGCAACCAATCGGATGGTGATAGACTTGAAAAGAACCACTGGTTCTTCTGTAGGAACTGAAGTGGTCAAGAGAAGGAATGATCAGGCCTCCGGTAGTGGATTTGGAAACGGTGGGAATGGCAAGAGGTTTAAAGCTGCCAGAAACTTTGCAGTGGTCCCACAAGATATCAAGAGGTACCCCGGCGCAGACACAAGATGTAACAGATGTGGCACTCATCACATGGGGAATTGTCCCGCTTGCTACCGTTGTAAGAAGATAGGACATCAGGCAAAATCCTGTAGGGAGAAAGTACCTAATCAATGCTACGAGTGTGGAAGTGAAACTCATTTCCGACCAGCGTGTCCAAGACTTAATCTGAACCCGAACAATAATGCTATAGTTCCGGTAAGGAACAATGTGGGGAACAACCAGGCTAGAAATCAAGGAGGCCGAGGTAGAGGCCGAGTTTTTGCTTTGGATGCTGCTGATGCACGACGTGATCCCAACGTTGTGATAGGTACATTCATACTCAATAATCATTATGTTTTATATTATTCGACTCCGGTGCTGATAAAAGTTTCATATCCTTAGAATTTAAGTCACGTTTTGGTATAGTAGCTACCCCATGAAAGATACTTATGTTGTCGAATATGCAAACGGTCAAAAATATATTGCTAGAGATCATTTAGTGGATTGTAGTTTGGTATTAGCGGTAAAACTTTTAAAATTGACCTAATCCCCATAGATTTAAGCAGTTTTGATGTGATTATTGGTATGGACTGGTTGTCCAAGGTTAGAGCTAATATAAGTTGTCATGAGAAAATTGTTAGAATACCTCTACAGAATAACGAAACCCTAGAAGTGCAAGGAGATAAGGCAGGAAAGAAATTAATCTTAGTATCGGCAATAAAGGCCAATAAATATTTACAAAAAGAACACCCTGCCTTCTTAGCATTTGTAGTAGAAAGGAAACCAGAGGTTAAAGAAATGAAAGATATTCCTATAGTTAGAGATTTTCCGGAAGTGTTTCCTGAAGATTTGACGGGACTTCCACCTCACAGACCAGTAGAGTTTGGAATAGAGTTGATTCCTGGAGCTGCACCCGTGGCCAAGGCACCCTATCGTCTTGCGCCATCAGAAATGCAAGAATTGTCCGAACAACTCAAGAGTTGTTAGCTAAAGGACTAATTCGTCCAAGTTCATCACCTTGGGGAGCTCCAATCCTATTTGTGAAGAAGAAAGACGGCTCGATGCGGATGTGTATTGATTACAGAGAATTGAACAAGTTGACTGTCAAGAACAGGTACCCTTTACCTCGTATTGACGACTTGTTTGACCAATTGGAAGGTGCATCACACTTTTCTAAGATTGATCTCAGGTCTGGGTATCATCAACTCAGAGTCAGGGAGACAGACATTCCGAAAACAGCTTTCAGAACTCGTTATGGGCATTATGAGTTTTTGGTTATGCCATTTGGCTTAACCAATGCACCTGCTGTGTTTATGGACCTAATGAATCGAGTATGTCGACCATATCTTGATAAGTTTGTCATTGTATTTATTGACGACATACTGATATACTCAAGGAATAAAGATGAACATGAAGGTCATCTGAGAACCATTCTGCAACTGCTCAAGGATCAGAAGTTGTACGCGAAATTCTCAAAATGTGAATTCTGGATTAGAGAAGTACACTTCTTGGGCCATGTCGTGAACAGGGATGGGATCCACGTAGATCCATCTAAGATTGAAGCAATAAAGAAATGGGAAGCCCCTAAGACTCCGACAGAAATCCGTCAATTTCTTGGACTGGCTGGATATTACCGGAGATTTATTGAGAACTTCTCAAAAGTTGCTCAACCGTTGACGTTATTAACTCAAAAGGCCAAAGAATTTATTTGGCAGGATGCCCAGGAAGAAGCATTTCAAACGTTGAAAGACAAGCTCTGTAATGCTCCTATTTTAACATTACCAAATGGAGTGGAAAATTTCGTGGTATACTGTGACGCATCACATCAAGGCATGGGATGTGTGCTCATGCAGGAAGGTAAGGTCATTGCTTACGCCTCTAGACAGCTCAAGATCCACGAAAAGAATTACACAACCCACGATCTTGAACTCGGAGCGGTTGTTTTTGCTTTAAAGATTTGGAGGCACTATTTGTACGGTACAAAGTGTACGGTATTCACAGATCACAAAAGCCTTCAGCATATCTTCGATCAGAAAATGCTGAATATGCGACAAAGAAGATGGGTAGAATTACTCAGTGACTATGATTGTGAACTCAAATATCATCCCGGTAAAGCAAATGTTGTTGCTGACGCGCTAAGTAGAAAAGATAGAATTTCACTATCTGTGATAACAAGAGCAAGTTCTTACCTTGGCTCATCATTAAGGGATAGAGTGTTGGATGATCAGAATGAGGCCTTGCAACCAGGGCGTATTGAGAAGGAAGCATTATGGAATGCCGAACGGTTATTTGAATTGGATGGCGATGGGATCAGACATGTCAAGGGCAGAGTGTGGATTCCTAAGTATAATGGACTTAGAGAACTCTTAATGAACGAGAGTCATCGATCTAAGTACTCTATCCATCCTGGTGCTGACAAAATGTACCATGGATTAAAGGATTTTTACTGGTGGCCTGGTATGAAAAGAGATATCGCCACGTATGTTTCAAAGTGTTTAAATTGTTCAATGGTTAAGGCAGAGCACCAGAAGCCTTCTGGATTGCTCCAGCAACCCCAAATTCCTGACTGGAAATGGGAACAGATTACTATGGACTTCATTACGAAGTTGCCTCGAACCTTGAAGGGTTATGATACTATTTGGGTCATTGTTGACCGATTGACGAAGTCTGCACACTTCATTCCCATTCGGGAGAATTGGAAAATAAAGAAATTGTCTCAGTTGTATATTGAGAAGATCGTGTCACTTCATGGCGTTCCTGTGTCTATTATCTCGGATCGTGATGGTCGTTTTACTTCACAATCTTGGAGATATTTCAAGACGCCTTAGGCACTCAGTTGAATTTGAGTACGGCTTACCATCCACAGACGGACGGGCAAAGTGAGCGTACCATTCAGACGTTAGAAGACATGCTTCGGGCATGTGTAATTGATTTTAAAGGTAGTTGGGATACCTTTTTGCCGTTAGCTGAATTTTCATATAATAACAGCTATCACACAAGCATTAAATGTGCGCCTTTTGAGGCTTTGTACGGACGAAAATGTAGATCGCCTGTTTGTTGGCTTGATGCTGGTGAGCGTCGTTTGTACAAGTATGGGTTGGTTCAGAAGACTACTGACCAGATTGTTGAAATTAGGCACGGCTGAAGGCGGCTCAGGATCGCCAGAAGAGCTATGCAGATCGTAGAAGGAAACCCCTTGAGTTTCAAGTGGGTGATAAAGTTATGTTGAAAGTGTCACCTTGGAAGGGCACTGCACGCTTTGGCGTGAGAGGAAAACTTAGTCCTCGTTATATCGGACCATTCGAAATTGTTCGAAGGATTGGTTCCGTGGCTTATAAGCTCGATTTACCCCAGGAGCTTGAACATGTTCATCCCACATTTCATATATCGAATCTTAAGAAATGTTTGACTGATGAAACATTGGTTGTACCTGTGGAAGAGTTGCAAGTAAATGATTCTCTTCAATTTGTAGAGGAGCCTGTTGAAATTATAGACCAACAGCTCAAACAGCTTAGACGAAGTCGTATCAAGTTGGTCAAAGTTCGTTGGAACTCAAAACACGGACCAGACTTGACTTGGGAACGTGAGGATTATATGAGGAATAAGTATCCCCATCTTTTTACTAAGCAAGACTTGATTTCGGGACGAAATCCTTAGAAGTCGGGGATGCTGTGACAACTCGTGATTAATTAACATCGGGTTAGTCCTAATCTCGATCATTATTTATAATTTCGTCTAATTTAGAGATTATGACGTGGAAATTATTAGTTAATTGAACATTTGATATGGTTCAATTGGACGTATCCTTATGACGTAGACTATTAGCTATTTAGACGAATGCCGAGTCTTAAAATAATGTTAAATAAAGATTTAAATGTTATGATTGAACGCAGTGAATAGACTGTCTAAACTAAATATTTCTAAAAGTTTAGTTTATTTAATTTTATTGGCTTGTCTTAATTAAAATGAGACGAGGGAAAATACCTTTACTTTACATTTTAACCTTTTAGTCAAACGGTATTTAATCGTAAGCATTTTACCAAATTAGAGGTAAGGATTTTATCTAATTTTGGCCACATGGGCCGAAATGTAACTTGAATGGCAGGGAGGGAAACACCAAGTCCCCCCATCACCCCTTCTCTCCCTGTTTCTTTCTTGATCATCACACACACACACCACACAAACACAACACACACAAATCACTTAAACATTTCCCAAATACTCTCAAAATCTCAATCTCTTCTATCTTCCTTTCTGAATTAGTCTTACAAGAGAAGGAATCATTTGGAAATTTTAAAGGGTTATTATCATCATCATCATCATCTTCACCATTTTATACTATCTTCAAGAACATCAATTTTTGGTAAGTCTAAATCATCCTTTTTGCGTCTATTTATGTTTACTTACTCTTTTCTAGTCATTTCGAGTTCTTACAAGGCCTAAAACAAGTTAATTTGTATTTAGGGTTTAAATAGGGTTTTGGGTTTGATTTGGTCGTTTCGAAAGATTTAATGATGTTATGGATGAAATTATGGGTTGGGTTATGTGTGTTTATGGTTAGTGATGTTTAGTTTTGCTTCAAATTAAGTTACAAACTCTTACAAGTCGTTTTGGGTTGTTTCGGGTCATGATTTGAAGGGTTTTTGGTTGGTTTTCTGCACTTAAGAACTGATCTGGGCGCAGGTGCGCCGCACCTCCCCTTTGGTGCGCCGCACCATGAACCTGGACTGGTTCCCTGATCAATTTGTGCGCCGCACCTCCTCCTTGGTGCGCCGCACCTGGCTTAGTGCGCCGCACCTCCTCATTAGTGCGCCGCACCTTTTCTCCAGTACAACAAAACTTGAATTATTTTGAAAGGTCGTAACTTTTGACTTTCCATCCGAATTTAGTAATAAAAGACGAAATTGAGTCATGTATACATTGAACATTAAATCACACTTGGTTGAGGCATTCTAGGTTTTGATAGCTAAGTAGTCGTACGTAGGATACTTGTCGTCGTGAGTTTTGATCCTCATTATTGGTAATGATATCATAGGTTTTGGATAACCAGGAGAATTGACTGTGGATCTTCTCGAGCTACATTATACCTTTTAGCGTTTAGATCGCTAAGGTGAGTTTATGGCGCCCTTTTCCTTTTACTTTGGGCCTGAAAAGCATGTACTGTTGTATACACTATTTATTAAATAAATGATTGTTTTGTGTATGCCATGTGATATGGATGCTTAAATCATTTGACTTAAATTTGCCATGTTGGGCTGTCGAAAATGTGTATACGTGTCATTTATTAAAATGTTGAATGAAATGACGTTGAATTGCCGTGTGATGGCTGATTAAATGGTTTCTTGTGTTTGACAAACTAAAATGTTTCCCCTATTAGTTGTATTGTCGGATCTAGATATCTCGACTGTCTTGGTTGTGGTCCGCACCCCATTGTTGAAGGGAAATCCTGTGCGAGGTTATGGTCCGCACCCCATTGTTGAAGGGAAATCCTGTGTGAGGCATATGCTGTCATCAGATCTAGATATACTGATTGACGTGATATAAGATGTTCAGATTTAGATATACTGACTATCTTATTATAAATTGTGATATAAGATGTGTCCAGATTTAGATATACTGGCTGTCTTGTTATAAAAGTGTCGTCAGATTTAGATATACTGACTGTTTGGTCTTTTATAACTGTATGTCATTGTGTTGTATCAATGACGAATAAACATTTGGTCAAACATACTGTAAACTCACCAACTATTTCGATAGTTGATCCTCTCAAATTTCATGCTTTTCAGGGAACCAACAGTAAGTATTTGGAAGCGTATATGGCATTTGAAGCCATCTTTTGAACATTGGACGTACAATTAGCGTCAGACCTCTGAGGACTATAGCTTTATTTAGTCCTAATTGTACTTAGCTGTCCATATGTTATATTTGTAATTAGTGGGCCCATTTCCAATTGAGGATAGTTTGTATCCGTGTATTGGGGTCCACTTCCGAACGATTATACTTGTAATAAACTTGTATTTGGATTTATGGATGTAATCTCTATTTACCTTCTGATTAGTACGCAATTACTTGTTAACCCTGTATTTCCGCTACAACGGGGTGTGACAATAAGCTTCTTCACTTTGAATAACTGAACTTTCTAAATGAACTGAGCTCTGTTTTGATCAAATAGAATGTATAACAGATTAAATATGTAAGAAACTTGATCCTACTCACATATACACTATAAAATTGCTAATACATTGGCCACATGGACCGAATTACATGTGTTGGGTTATTCACCTAATATAAATCTAATCTAAATATTTATATATGAATAAACAATCATGATAATTAACCAAACATATATGCTCCAAAGTATGAACTTATATAACAGCAATCACAACATCACGTAACAAAACAAAACTCAAAATACACTCATGGGCTTAAAAGGTATTTAAACAATGATCGAAACCACATATGGTGATGCGAACCAAAATAAATGAAACATTGTTGGAGTAAAATACTATACATTTATTGAATACAGAAATATTATAAATTTATTTTAGGTTTTTTTTATTAGTTTAATCAAATACCTGTGACTCCATAGCTGATTTGATTAGGACAGTGGCTGGTTTGTAAAAGATAAAAGTGATTAAGAGTGATTGATCTCTGACAACGATTGGAATGACAATGGAAGAAAGAGTGATTGTAGTGAATAATTAGGGTAGATGGGGAAGAAGAAAAATAAAGAATGAAATCAAAAAGATAATACAGATTTTTGTTGTAGAAAGATCAGCTCCCATAAATAAAAGTTTAAAACTTTTCTTTATATATACTCGTAAAAGCAATTAGCCATTTAGGGACCTGCATTGCAAGTGAATTTATAAAGGAAAATTGGCTTGAAGTTCCAAACCTTCATCCGTAAATTGATGCTTGGGGTCCCTCTCTCCACAACTTAACTTAAATAGATTATCAACAACAAAAGTTACTTTGAAATCAGAATTCATAACAATGATATTTCTAGAAGTAGCTAAATCAACCACAATGCTTCAGAAAATGGCATCTCTAGAAACTCATATTCAAAGAATAAAAAGCTAGCTAATTGACTATCATGACAATTGTATGAACGCCCTCCTTTAGTTCCATAATAACTTGTCAATCACTTTTTTCACATGCATTAAAGAAGGATCAGAGTGGCGATTTAAAAGAGGTTGTTTCAAATATATTTCGTCTGCGAACAAATCCTACATGTAAAAAGTATTTAAGAAAAATATTATAGATAAGATATGTTTTTTTAGGTTCACACTTATCAAAGTTTGACTTGTAAAAGTAGTAATTACCTGCTTTTGGAATCTGATGATTTCTTACATATTTCTCTCAGAAAGAAAAATCATGAAAATAGTAAGTAGAGTAGACTTTACACAGTTATCAAAGTTTGGCTTGTAAGTAGTATAATTAAATGAATATGCCTTCTTTTGGAATATGAAAAAAAGTTATGATTTCTTACATATTTTCTCTCAAAAAGAAGATTCATGAAAATAGAAATTAAAGTAAACTTCAGACAGTTTGGCATATTAGTGTCGTTTTTGTATCTGGCTTGTGATATGTTTTTTCCCCTTTTCGTCATCAGTTTCTTAAGGATTTTCTTCGTAGTGAAAATGCTCCATCATAGATTTAAAAGTTTGTCAAGATTGCAACAACTCCTTCCATCACTGCTTATCAAAAAAAGATTAGTAACAATGAATAATTATATATGTACTACACTTAAACCTAGCTAACATTAATACAAACTCGAAAATCTCACCCTTTAGCACGGCAGCCTTGACATCTTGGGGAACATTCAATGATGCGATATGCTCTTGATACGCCCTATTAATCGTGTCGCCCACTACAAAGGTAACTTATTATTAAATCACTAGAGCATAAATAATAAAAAAGGTAACTTATTAACATGCATTAATTAGACGTAAAAGAACAAATTGATCCATTAATTATTTCTCACGTGTGAACTTCTTTTGGGACCCTGCTCGAGTCCTTGGGGGCAGCAGCAGCCTTCAAGGAGGGGACATCGACTGGAATTGTAATATAGTGCACGTTTCAACGAACAGCGGCTTGCTTCCGACATGCGTGCCAACTGTTTGATCTGATTTTGAATAATATAAACCAAGTATTACTTACATATTTATCACGTATATCTCCAATTTCATTATTTTGACACTTTTCACCAACATAAATATTTTACTTTGATTACAATAAAACTATAGATTTCCAGATTTTATTTAGACTCTAGTGAACCTCCTTAATTACTAAAAACTTTCCATATTGACATATAGCATTTAATTAAGCAATACATACTTCGTAAAAGTCATTCAAGAAAATAGTAACACAAAAAGTAATAGCTGATACGTCGCGTACAAAAGATATGATCACATGCCTTTTACAAACACAAATAGTTTTGACATTATATTTTAGTTTTAAACAAATAATAATACTTTTCAACTAATGAATCTATAACACGAATATGGATATACTTGAAATAATCAAAAAACTTCAATCAAATACTACTTTCCCTATAAACAAAATGCTAAAAAAGAAACAAACAAAAACACCCCAAAGATAGTACATGCATGAAAATATCCAAAATAAATAAGTACTTGAAAAGCCCCGCGTGCCCCGACCAAGAATAAGGGTAAGCCGACCAGCCCACTTTCCGCGGCGATGTCGCCGCGGAAAGTCGAATAAGACAAAACTTTCCGCGGCGATATCGCCGCGGAAAGTGCGGGCCCCCATGTCATTAACGGTTAATCTGTTAAAATATTAGCGGGCCTCCCCTCATTAGCGGCGATGTCGCCGGGGAAAGTCCGGTCGGACTACATGGCGCCTTTTAAAATCATAAGCTTTCAACATACAGACTAAGATGGTAGTATTTTGGCCCATGTAGTCCGACCGGACTTTCCCCGGCGACTTACCATCATTAGTCTGCTCATGGTTCTAGCTAGCCTGCACAAAAAAGAAGCCATATAACTCATTTAGCTTTATATAACTATACATATATAAACAACAAATGCGTGTATATAATCTGTTGTCTACATCAGATCTGTGGCCAAAAACTATATATATGATGTTTTATCAAATATGGAAATAATCAATAAAATAAACTAATAATATCATTCGTACGGACAGAAAACAAAAATACATATTTTACATATATAATGAAAAAATCTAGGAATTTGATACAAAATATCATCCATCTAGCTTTTCCAAGAGTAACAGTGTGTGTGTAATCAAAAACAAAACCTCATCAATTAATATACTTTTTTTTTTTGAAAAGTAAGTGTAAAAAAAGGAAAAAAACATGAAATATAGATAAACACATATCTATATCTATATATACTTATAAAATTTTAAAAAAAAAGCTGAAACTTATACATATATATACATATACATATACATATATAGAAAAAAAAATATATGATAAAACTTATACATATGTATATGATGTTTTATGGATGGATTACAGTATAACCAATATAATAAACTAATAATATCATCCGTACGGACAAAAACAGAAACACCCCCAAAATACAGATCTTACTCATATATAAAGAAAAAATCTAGGAATTTGATACAAAATATCATCCATCTAGCTTTTCCAAGAGTAACAGTGTGTGTGTAATCAAAAACAAAACCTCATCAATTAATATACTTTTTTTTTTTGAAAAGTAAGTGTAAAAAAAGGAAAAAAACATGAAATATAGATAAACACATATCTATATCTATATATACTTATAAAATGTTAAAAGATCAATGAAAGACAACAAAAAAAAAGCTGAGAAAACTTATACATATGGAGTACATATACATATACATATATAGAAAAACACTCATGAATATATACATATATACTTATACTGATATATGTAAAAAGCTCTGATTTACTATATAAAAGCTCCGATTTACTAAAGAAAAATAATAACCTAAAAAAGGCAAAATATTATTAACTAATAAATGAAGTGAAATATAGTAAAAAGCTGCGATTTATACTACATAAAAGAAATAAATGATGCAGATTTGTTTAAGAAATAATAATATATGAAAACCTTTAGAGAATGGATATGAAGAGAGAATGTGGGTGTGATATAGAAAGAGAAGGAAAGAGTGAGCTTGATATATACAGAGAAAACAGATGTAACCAATGGCAATGTATCATTTGCTCACCGTTTTACTATTCTGCCCTTTCTTTCTTTTGGGCTTTGTAATGCTAGTACTAAGCCACATGGTTTTACTATCAAAGATAAGAACAAGGCGCGTGTGGTAAAACGGCGTGTGGAAGTGGAAACATTATTACCGATCAATTCCATATTACAAATCATTTAAAATCTTAGAAATGGTTATAAGTAACTCCACAAATTATTAGTCTAGACTAGATGTCATAAATGAATATGAAGATACGGACATAAAACATTATTATAGGAACTAACATTAACAAAAATTTATATATCCAAAAATTAGATATATAATGTACGAACTAGAACTATATATATGTACCCACATTAGCTCTAGTAATAACAGTTCACGAACAATTCGATCACTGAATATATGTTCCATTAGTTTACACAATACTTATCTATAACCATTTTTTTAGGTTTTGTGGCAAAGTAGCCCGTGGTTAGAAAACAATAAGCAGTGTAGCAGCTGATTTAAACTGATCATTAATTATCTTGTGAATAAGCACATGTATTTCTTTTTTATTCCACAAGCACGGTACCCGCGCAATGCAGCGGTGAGCCGGCAATAACGGTGGTGTGATAGCGGCGACGGATGGTGATGGTGGTGGCGACATCAATTGGTGTAGGTAAAGGTATTTGATTTAAAGGGGTTAGTAGAGATATTTTATAATATAATGGACTAATGGTGTAATTTAATATTAAGGTTGATGGTGATTTAATTCATTAAGGGTATTTTGGTCAATTCGCATGTCCCATTTTTTCTAAACTTTCAACATGAGCTTATAATTTTTATATAGTAGTATAGATAAGAAATATTAATTAATTATAAACGTTTACGTCTTATAAAATAAGATAAACGCAACCTTAATGCATTAATGATGGTCAAGCTAGCTGGTCAAAGACACTTCTGGTTTTATCCAAGTCTTGAGTTCGATCCTTCAGGGATGACAAGCTTTGGGGTTTTTCTTTCGAATACTAGTAACGGCTTATGGTCAACATCTTGTTGTCTAGGATATGTGTAAGTAAGGCTTCACCATTATAAGGTGGAGTTTTTCTGGTGTCATATCTCAACTGAATGTTCAGGAAAAAAAACGCAACCTTATTGAGTATAACAATCAATATATCTTTTAGCGTATAATTACACACGTAATAAGTCCATTTGTCAAATAACCAAAATGTTCTCCGGACTGAAATTCGAATGTAACCAAAATGGACTTGCCGTTTTAAGGTTTTTGATTGAAAACCAAATAACAAAGGTAAACAAAGACATTATGTATAATTATGTATAAAAACACTTAATAACCACTTTGGTTTTTTCACTATCCTGTTCTTTACTGCTTTAAATGATTTCTTGAGTGTTTAAGTTGGACCGATAATGAGTTGATTATTATTTTTTCGAGTGTTTTATGCTCTTGATTGATAAAAGTTTTTTTTGTGTGTGTGGGTGATGACTTAATTGTAACATAGTTTTTAAGTAATGGGTAATGACTTGATTTTTGGATTTATTTGGTTACAAGTTTGCATACTATATGTGTTCCTAACGTTTTGTTACTCGCAAGTTTAATTAATTGGATCTTTAGTAACGGACTAAATATCTAGCAACCTAGCTCTTTAGCATGATTTCCTTTATAACATTTTAACGCAAAGTTGAACAAACTCTAAATCACAAATGTATAGCACAATTTCCATTATAACATTTTAACCCAAAAAATTTAACAAACTAATGAAATCACAAAAAAAAAAATTTAACATAAAATGCTCCAAGTAAACAAACAATGCTTTACAGATCAAATTTATCCATCTTAAAAGCTCAAAGCTTTTCAAAACATTGGTTAGCAGATCAAATTTATCCATCTTAAAAGCTCAAAGCTTTTCAAAACATTGGTTAGCAGATCAAATTTATCCATCTTAAAAGCTCAAAGCTTTTCAAAACATTGGTTAGCAGATCAAATTTATCCATCTTAAAAGCTCAAAGCTTTTCAAAACATTGGTTAGCAGATCAAATTTATCCATCTTAAAAGCTCAAAGCTGTTCAAAACATTGCTTAGCAGATCAAATTTATCCATCTTAAAAGCTCAAAGCTTTTCAAAACATTGGTTAGCAGATCAAATTTATCCATCTTAAAAGCTCAAAGCTTTTCAAAACATTGGTTAGCAGATCAAATTTATCCATCTTAAAAGCTCAAAGCTTTTCAAAACATTGGTTAGCAGATCAAATTTATCCATCTTAAAAGCTCAAAGCTGTTCAAAACATTGCTTAGGCAGATCAAAGTTATCCTATCTTAAAAACTCAAAGTTGTTTAAAACAATGCATACAGATTAAAGTTAAGGACCTAGAATCCAAATTTGAGTTAGAAGGTCTTTTACAGAAAAACATAATGTTAAAAAGGGAAGAAAGGACATCTGCTCACTATCATTTATGCTATGCAAATACTCAGTCTCATTCAACGATTAGACAGGATCACTTTCAATGGTGCATTTGAGATTACTAACCCTCTTTACAGTCATCTTCGGAACAATTACCTTCAATTCAATAGTTCATCTTTCACGTCTATCTTGATATTGTTCGTCTTATACTCTTATAGACATTAGCTTGCAATCCAATCCTCGCGGTGTACCGTTCAACACAATCTTCTCCTTCAGATCCCTTTTACCTTTCATGTTTGATGAAGAGAGACAGATGGATACGGCATTTCAGAGTATGTTATGCTAAAGCCTTACCACCTACGTCCCTCATTACCATCCGTGTACTCTGATCTCTTTAATTCTTCCGGTTTCATGGAGGGAGTCACAGATGGATTTAGGTATACAATGCGCAATGACTCGATCCAAAAACGTCCCTTTCTGATAAGATAATTAAACAAACAAAATTTAATACACGCATACTTAATTTATCATTGCCACATGTTATTGGAAGGGCTGTTCATAAATCATAATATTCTGAAAATATCAAAACAAGGAACTTTACTTATTGGTTAACTACAACATTTTCTTTAACGATTTTAGCTACAAAGGATTAACTGAAAACCCAAAACCTTGTTACTTTCTTTTCTCTGCACAGCGTTAACTTACAACTTAATTAACTCACCCACAGGACACAGCTGTAAACATATTTTATTATCAAATTCAGTTTACGATTCATTGACGGGCGGTCTAATTGGCAGGATTTTGACAGGTCTGTTAATATCAACAAGAAAGGAAGGTCGAGCGTTGCACAATTTTGGGCCCCACAATTTCTGTATCCCTTGGTGAAAGTTTTTAGGCAATTAGAACTTAGATACAGTCTATCTATTGCTGTTTGATTTCATCAACGTGGCCGGTGTTTCCAAATGCTACCCGAACTACCAACAGTAATGATTTGCAGCAGTTAAGTCATCTGATTATTATAAAACATGTTGTGGGGTTGATCAGTTCTGTGCAAAGTCTAATGCAGTAACTACCCCTAAGTTTTGGTCATCTTTCTTTTAAGATGTCTGCTTGAATGACTTTTATTCTGAAAAAATGATTTGCAGAAAAAAGGTTCTTACAGATGTCTTTCTTAGGGTATTGAACATGGGTAAAGCTAGCTTGACAAGTCCACTTTCCTATCTAAGGGTGCCATCATCATCAATCGTTGGTTGACTTGAATGCCATCAACTGGTAAACATACCCATTTCTGAATCATCCAGTTTTTTAAACCAGATCCTTTTGAACCTCAACATCACACAAAAAGATGTCCATTTAAGTAACTCTAACTTGTTATCGCATTGACCTTTCCTTAATAACCATATAATTTATCTTTAAATTCCTTAAGAATTCCAGGTTCAATAAATACTACTAATCCTCCTTATTGCTAATAAAGTTATAAATATGACTTTACCACAAAGATTCTTAATGCTTGATTTATATTTGAGGCAAACCTGATCTTAAAATCATCAATCCTCTTCACTTTCACCTACAGTGCATCCTTGACCTCTATGTTGACATCATCCGTCTTGTACATTTTACCAGGTAACCCGATCTTCATTATGTGTGTTTCTTTCTGTCCTTTGAATTGGACAACCAGATCAGCAGAAGGAAGCATCTTTTTTTTCGCATGCACGACAAGTGGCTTCTGTACAAAGTGTAACAAATGATAAAAATAAGAAGTAATTTGTACTCATAAACGATACTCATAATGAAACAAAACAAAGATATAATATCGAGTAATGAAAGAACACACCATCTGAACAGCCAAAAGCGTGATTTCAAAAATGATTTGCAGAAAAAAGGTTCTTACAGATGTCTTTCTTAGGGTATTGAACATGGGTAAAGCTAGCTTGACAAGTCCACTTTCCTATCTAAGGGTGCCATCATCATCAATCGTTGGTTGACTTGAATGCCATCAACTGGTAAACATACCCATTTCTGAATCATCCAGTTTTTTAAACCAGATCCTTTTGAACCTCAACATCACACAAAAAGATGTCCATTTAAGTAACTCTAACTTGTTATCGCATTGACCTTTCCTTAATAACCATATAATTTATCTTTAAATTCCTTAAGAATTCCAGGTTCAATAAATACTACTAATCCTCCTTATTGCTAATAAAGTTATAAATATGACTTTACCACAAAGATTCTTAATGCTTGATTTATATTTGAGGCAAACCTGATCTTAAAATCATCAATCCTCTTCACTTTCACCTACAGTGCATCCTTGACCTCTATGTTGACATCATCCGTCTTGTACATTTTACCAGGTAACCCGATCTTCATTATGTGTGTTTCTTTCTGTCCTTTGAATTGGACAACCAGATCAGCAGAAGGAAGCATCTTTTTTTTCGCATGCACGACGACTGGTTTCTGTACAAAGTGTAACAAATGATAAAAATAATAAGTATATTGTAGTCATAAACGATACTCATAATGAAACAAAACAAAGATATAATATCGAGTAATGAAAGAACACACCATCTGAACAGCCAAAAGCGTGATCAATTGGTTCAAAGGGAGTGTGCTTTTCAACATAGCTTTGTCACAGCATTCAGGCATCTTTCGGGTTAGGCACACAACTTCAGCTTTCTCCTCCACAACCCACGGAGTACAGGGTGGTACTTGCAAGCATGATTGAGAAATATCGCTCAAGAGTGAGGCACTGAGTGGAGGTATCTTAAATTCACTTTCTAGCAAGTTTAGTGCCCAAGTCAGTTTCCTGGTTGCTGAGTAAGGATTAACCGTGTCTGAAATTTTCAAAAATGCACCATATATTATTATATAAACTATGCTCAGGGAAACTAAGACCACCAACCTATGAAGATTGGGAGATCCACGAAAAACTTCTTGGAGGACTAGTGGCTCAACAGGTAAGAATATGAACGGGTTGGATAAAAACAAATGACATATAATTCAGATTACAGACTTTCAACAACTTGATTGACATGTTTCATAAGTTTATGTATATTTGGTAACAGTAACACAAGGTTACAAGTCACAAGGTAAGTAGAATTGGGATTACAAATCCAATTTATATTTATGATGTTGTTGATGAGTAGTTCGTTTTGGGTAGTAACATTTTCAAACAAAGTACGATATCTGCTATCCCAAATGTACAAGATTGCCCTTTGCACAACCTCATTAATCTTCAGAGCTACTAAACGTCTAAACCAGTATAGTCAGACGAATTAAGAAGACCACCAAACGCCAACATGTAACCAAATCTTAGCAGCCGTATGGAAACCAAGGTAAAGATGAAGGGTTGTTTCCGTGTGACACCAGAGTTTAAACAGGCATAAAAATTCACCTCGGTTAATTGGTCAAAATGGATACGAGTTCATATATCAAACTATCAACATAAACCAACCAAAAAGCCGCCACTGATATATGGCAGTAATTTATTGCTCGATCCCGGCCTCTGTCCTAATAAATCAAATGTTTAGCATTTACCTTTTATCTATCTATATCTATATCTATACCTTTTCATAAAGCAATTAGCCTATTCGGTTTTTGGAAATTACTTGAAATTCAATATTGAAAATGAAATATATCCCCCTCAAAAGTGTTGGCCCATCGTGGATCATCATCGACCCGAATCACAACACATAGTGAACCAAATTGATACAAAACTGAATTTCTATTTAATCACAACGAGTCATATGTCCGCGCAATGCAGCGGTGTAATTACGGTGTGTAACTCGAGAATGGAAACGGATTGGTTAGGGAGTTAACGTTTAAATATAATAGTAATAATGTTTTATTGTTAATGTTTCTCTTATTAAAAATATTTTTTTTGTGTGTGAAAATTTAAGTAATTTATCATCATCAAATTAAAATTATTAAATTAGATTAAAAGAAATTTCACATTAATAAAAAAATATTTCACAAAATAAATAACTTGTTTTACATAACACAGTATATAAATTGAATATAAACTTAAAAAGTATCTACCAATAAACTAAAATAGGATTGTAGTCTTCTTTGATCGATATATGGCGGTATGTCAATGCGACAAGTGTCTTTTTAGTTATATTCATTAAAAAAATACCTATTAAAAAATTTAATCTCTTCTATCCTATTTAAACTAGGATTCTTATAAGTTAACAAATTTATTATTTAAACTAAGGGATCCAATATTATAATTACTTTTCGTTAGAATCCATATTTGATCAAATTATGAAGTTTATCTTTCTAATCTATTTTTTAATTAAAATATACTTTATCGTTAGATATGTAACAATCTTTTTTAATATAACTATGATATAATATTTTGATAATCTACCAATAAATTAAAACAGAATTGTAACCTTTTTTGATCGACACATGACGCTATGTTAATGCGATAAGTGTCTTTTTGGTTATATTCATTAAAAAAATACCTGTTTAATAAAAAAAATTTAATCTCTTCTATCCTATTTAAACTAGGATTCTTATAAGTTAACAAATTTATTATTTAAACTAAGGGATCCATATTTAATCAAGTTTCCTAAAATTTCATAAGTTTTCTTTTTGTATCTAATAAAGTGCCTACGTAATTAATTTAGAAGATATCATAAAGATCTATCTAGCTATGCCACTATACTATAAGTATAAGTGTTTTTTTTTGAAAGATGTAGATCAATTGCTCGCAACATGGGATTTAGCTTACGTTGTCTTAATCGGGTGTCACTACATATAAAAATTACAAATAATTTTATATAGTTTATGCTATAAAGAATATTTAAGATATAAGATTTTTTATTAACATGGATTAATAGGACACATATCCTTTTTAAACTACGTGTCGATCAATTGGGTACTATAATTCTGTTTTTGTATATTTGTAGATTATTATTATTATCATCATTACTATTACTTCTTCCGTCCCAATTTAAATATCCAAATTTGACTTGTTGAATGTTTCTTCTCTAAATTTGACTGTAAGTATTTTTGTTCGTATAATATAATACCTAATGAAAGTTATATCAATGAAACATATATCTAAAACTCAATCTATCGATATATTTTACATCAAGTATTGTATAACACAAATAAAAATTCTTACGGTCAAAGTTGCGAAAGAAAGACTTCAAAAGTCAAAATATGATATTTAAATTGGGACGGATGGAGTATTATTATTAACTATTTATATATTATTTTAACTTCATTGATTTTGGGGTTTAAAGAATTACCCATTCATAACAAGGATGTTGATTTTCATATTTTGAACGATTTTTTTACTTTATTAAAGTTTAGATGATCAGATTTGTTAAATTTAATTTGATGGATATAGATTTTGTGTTTTGTTTTTTCTGATTAAATGTTCTAATTTTTAAATTTATTGTTTATAAATGTTTAAACTTGCATTTTATGGTTTATGCATCAAATAGGTATATAAACTTTAATATAATATAATGAAATATAAATTTAAATATTATTAGTCAATCCGTACATCATGTATGGGTATTAATACTAGTAAAACAATAAATAAGGAAAAACATATGTATAAGATATGCTAATGAATTCTTTGTAACACCCCAAGCCGAGGCTCGAAATATCACGGAAATCATATAACACAAGGTGGAATTACTGTAGAACATGAACTAAATGCAATTAAAGATTCAGTGAATCCATTACAATACGAAACAAGTACCAAAATACATAAGGAGCAAATAACCATCAAAGTTAACAAAAATAACATCCAGAAGATGGCAAATCGATCCTAAGTATAATGCAAAAGGAAGGCCAATGAATCCTTGATCCATAAAGTCCAAAGCCCGGGTTTTACAGCAAGCAACAATCAAACTCCACGTCCGGGAATAACCTGATTACCTGAAAAGTGTACTAAGCATAGTCAACACAAGGTTGGTGAGTTCGTAGTAATGGATCACAAGGAACCATCGTCAGCAATCACAATATGTATAAGGAAGAGTAAGTAATGTCTTACAAGTAGCCTTTATAAGGCACAAAGTCAAGCAAATAGGTAAACCGATAGTAAACCTCGTCACATAACAAGCCAATAGTGTATCAACGAGAATGAGGGATGCGTGTCACGATTATGCATAAGTAATACCAACATCAATGAGTATGCGAAGCAATAAGGATGTATAAAGTATATGTGCATGCGGCATGATCAAGCAATGCATGAGTGTATATCATGTGTCCCTCAACAATCATCAAAAGTGTACCAGTTCCCTGGGGAGCGAACGACCTCGCACACGTTTCCCATACAAAAGGGGTGCGTACATTCCCGCTCACGTTTCCCATAGCTTGGGGGTGCGTGTGAACTCAGTCACATATGCAACTATACCCGCCTGTCATAGCAATGACACAGGCTGCATCTCAAAAACATCGAGATATATATGTCTATATACTCGGGATCATGAACTCAACATCCATCAGATTAGTGTATACATCTATACACTTGG
Organism: Erigeron breviscapus; assembly: GCA_034093135.1. Classification (NCBI taxonomy): domain Eukaryota; kingdom Viridiplantae; phylum Streptophyta; class Magnoliopsida; order Asterales; family Asteraceae; genus Erigeron; species Erigeron breviscapus. Next base: position 101,177,014 of record CM067175.1, read on the forward strand.
ATGTATGCAATCCTCAACCGAGGGATTATCAACAATGTATGCATGCTTACAATTAATCGAAAATGCATCAATCTTAACTCAACAATCACAATGCGATGAACATGAACCAACAATCAATATTCGACAAACATGAGCCAACTATCAATATCAACACCAATTCTAAACGTACATACACTTAACAGGATTCTACTTTCTTCGAGTCCCAGATGCTTATATATAGGGTCACCCGCAGCCTTCCCACCACATCTAAAACCCATTGAAGGCATAACCGACTTCCATGTATGTACGTCTATCCTAATATTAATGGAATACTTAACCAAACATAAACCAAGTCAACTAAACGAAATGAACCGTCACATCAATCCAACAATCAAAACAAACAATCAATTAATCAACAAATGCAAGTAAACACGTCAAACCTACACTTTTTAGCCCGAATCTCAAACGAGTAGGGAGCTACGAAACTCACCTTGTCCGGCAAAGAAGCTAGTATAGTGCTACAAGTGAGTATTGGGATCCACACATCCACAACCTATAAATATACATTATAATACCATAATGTCAACTCTACAATCTTAAACAAGTTGGTTCCTTAGGTTTAAGTTGAGTCACGAACCCACAATTACTTTCTTAACATTACCGAGTGTGAAACATAACACTTTGACTCAACATTTTTAGAAATGTACGAAGGTTCATCTAAAATGAAAGTTACTAAGAGAAACTAGACTCTCTTACGATTCCAACGATAGGTCATACGACTCATTTGGACTTACGGATCAAAAGTTATTAACGTTTGAAAACTGACGCGCGAAATTTCCAGAACTATCTCACTGCGCCGCAGTCAAGGCATTGCCTTGCCACTGCGCCGCAGTGAGGCTAATCGAAGCAAAAGGTCAGTGCTTTTCCACTGCACCGCAGTGGGATAAGGTCCTGCCACTGCGCCGCAGTGGGACAACTTCCTGCACCTGCACCAGCAGTTCATAAGTGCAGAAAACGAGCCAAAAACCCCCAAACTCGACCCAAATCACCCCAAAACGATTTACAAGAGCTTTAAACTCAATTTGAAGCTTAACTAAGTGCCATTAAACATAAATACACATAACCCATTACAAATTTCCTTTCCAAAACATCAAGAACACTTCCTAATCATTCAACCCAAACCAAAACCCTAATTGAACCCTAATTCCATTTCGACCCGATTTAAGACTTGTAAATACTTTAAATCGACCAACAACATATAAATAAGCATAAATAGGTGAAGATGGGATGAATTTGACTTACCAAAAATCCTTCTTGAGCTCAAACCCGAAATTAGGTCAAAATGGGTAAAATGCTTGCACTTAGCAACTAAATCCTTTGCTAGACGATAATGAGATGACGACGATGATGATTCTCGAGTTAAACCAAATCTAAAACACCAAGTAATGCTAGAGAAGAGAAGAAATGAGATGGGTTGGTCTTGTCTTTACACTTAGAGAGAAAAAGATAAAGGGATAAGGAAATGAAGAATGAATGAGGTTAGAGGAGGAGATGGGTCATAAAGGGGCTGGTGGGTCGTGGATGACCCACGGGCCGACCCGTTTCCTTTCTCAAGCCAAAAATACAATTCGTTCTACATTTAAACACGTTTAAGTCAAACTATCGACCTGACTAACATACCACATTGTCATTCAATCACAAAACGACCCGAATTCCTCATTAACTTAAATTGTTAGTCAAATTACACGTAAAGTCAAACGGTCAAAACTCACGGATGTTACATTATTCCCCCGTCAAAAGAATTTCGTCCCGAAATTCAACAAACCACTAATCGTTAAACAAATGTGGGCACTTAGTCTTCATACGATCCTCTCGCTCCCAAGTGAACTCGGCTCCGCGTCTAGCATTCCATCTAACCTTAACAATTGTGTAGCGCTTATTCTTGAGTTTCTTGACTTGACGGTCCAATATCTCTACCGGCTCTTCAACCAAATTAAGCTTCAAATCCACTCTAATCTCGTCCATGGGCACATGATGCGTAGGGTCCGCCAAACACTTGCGTAGGTTACAATTATGAAACACATCATGTACGCCTCTAGGCTCTTGTGGTAATTCTAATCGATAAGCAACTTTTCCAACCCGTTCGAGGATCTTGGAAGGACCAATATACCTTGGCCCGAGATTGCATCGTTTCATGAATCGGATGACGCCTTTCCACGGTGATACTTCCAAAAGTACAAAATCACCCACTTCGAACTCTAACGGTCTCCGCCTCACATCGACATACTTCTTTCGTAGCATGCGAGCTAGTTGGGCTATTCTCTTATCTTGAGAAGTTGTTCTTGTCATTCCAGTTACTATTCCCGGCCCGCTACATTGGCTTTCTTTGATTCTTGGTTCGTCCTAGTGGAGAGTAACATCTCTACTACCCAGTGCTTCGGTCAGTGACATTCGAATACTCGCGTAACACCCGTCATTGCACAAGATTTCCGTCAGGGTCATAAGCACATTCTCTTCACATGTGATCAAGTCTCAAGTCGGTTTGAGTACCCGTTGCTCATTGGATGGCTCCCTGAATTGGAGTTAAGCGACTTTCTTTATCCGAAATGATAGAAATCGAATCTTCGTGCACCTAACCCATTTCTCCTACATACTAATGTGCCAAGTTGTCAAATTTTACCGGTTTCGTCGTATCGTGATCACTTCTTGTCGTCGGCGACTTCATGGCGAAGTCCATTACAATTTGTTTTCCTTCAAATCTCTCTCCCGGTTTTTCACTACACGCTTATTCACATCTCAGAATTCTATAAGGGTTTTGACTACGCGCGCAATGTTAGGAAGTTAAGCATATACGAAATTTAAGTTATCAGGATGGGACAAGCCCGATAAGTTGTCCGGAAAAGCCTCGGGAGACTCAAGATTAACAGATACGACGTTAGTTTTCAGATTCTTGAGACGGTAGCTCTAAGGACGCTTGAGTTTGAAGACTTACATGGGACCCTAAGAACCTTACCGTTACACAAAGACGTTTTTTTTTTTTTTACCACTACCACTAACCGTATTCATCACCGTCATCCAATCCATACTTGCAAAAAATTTCAAAGTTCCAAATTTCCAGGAGCATAGGGCTAATGAAGAGCTTAATATCATTTAAGTCAACCATCATTGCCAGGTAATTCAACTAGACCTATCTAGCGCATCACAAACCATTTAAAAGATAGAAATCCAGATCTAAGCCTACAGATGTTTGTTAATGAAGGAAGTCTAGTAAGAGAAAGTAAGACTATAACCGGTCCTAGAATCGAATAACATTGAGTTGTAGTGGTCGAGGAGAAAGGAAAGTACCTATTGCCGCTTCCGGGTCGTTGCGGGCTTCATTAGCATCTCCCGCCAAGGTTCGTCCTCGAGGTTGCACCTGACGGCTTGGTTCGTCGTGGTCTTGGGTAGGAATGGCAACTTGAAGTTGATTATGAGAAGTCGCTACTTGGGCTTGTGGTTCGGTCCATCTTGAACAAGCATTTCTATAGTGGTCGGGGCTACCACACACAAAACAAACACCCTGTTGGCTCTGAGGGTGGTTGGTTTGGGGATAAATGATTTGAAGAGGTGTTACATTCAATGGTGCCGCTTTCGGTGTTTTACAATTCCTGGACATGTGCCCAACTTGTTTGCAATTATAACACGCCCTGCATTGAACGTTCGTGGGGTGGTGCTTGTTGCATCTTTCACATAACGGATGAGGTCCTACATAAGCTTTCTTCACCGGTCCCACCGCCGCCCTGTATCTACCTTTATTATGGCCGTTGGGGTCAAACCTACTCGCCTTCCTGGCCTCACTAGATTCTCCAATTCCTTTCCTTTTTAATGAGGCTTTACTTAACACCTCCTCATTGCCCATATTTACTCTAGCTTCACGTGTTTCATTGCTTCTTTGAAGGCTTGACGTAACTTGGGCTACGATAGTAGGTATGGCGTTTGCTACCGCTTGGGCAATCGCGGTTGCCAGATCCGGCTCATCGCTATGGCTAGTCGCATTCCTTCTTGGTCCCACCATTACCTTTAAGGTAAGTAACGTGTTGACTCGAAAGTTAGCCTCACCATGCTCACATATTAGTCACACAAGTAGCTAATGCTCTCATACCGATGTAATATACTCATTTCATATCATTAAGCTAATGTAAGAGTGCTAGAATCCTATGGGATTGTTACTTATCATTTTATCATGTCAAGTTCACTATAGTTGTTTATCGTTAATTCAAGTATTCATGTCAACACATCATACAATAAAACTAACTTGTTAACTTCATTCATACAATCGTCCATCTACTAATACATTTTTACACGTGTATTACCAACTACGTTATATCATGCTTACAACCAAGTTTAACAATGTCTCATACATGTTCAAATTCACATACCATTAAGCAACATATCCCTATTGTTTACCGATTACAATTAACATCATTTGTGTTGGAATATCATCCGTTTATAATACATGGGAGTTAAGATGCTTACAACTTTGACACTCCCGTAGGGTGCATATCAACATATTTATCACATTGTATCCTAACCGTTTATCAAGACGTTTAAGTCGGGCCACAACGAAAACGTTTACAGCATCAATGTGACCACTACAGGGCATACATACATACACACATGCATAATCTATATGTTAATCATACTAGACAACATGTTATTCCACTACCAAATCCAATCATAGTAATAGTTCTAAAGTTTATGACCCGGGGGTTTGCTTCACAATTTCTCTCAGGTTAGCCGCATTAGTAGTCAAAGTTTTAACGCCGACACACTACACACGTTCACTGTCTTTTACTAAAGCCGACATATAAATATTCTCAACTAACTGTCATATATTGTGCTATCATACCAACCTATCATACGTGTTTCATATCACTACGCTAAGGACAACATATCAAAGTTCTCAAGTAATCGTTATCTATCATGTTCTCGTGCTAAGTTTACAACAATTGTCCACCATCAAACCATATACTCGTGTTCCACACATCTCATTACAAGCAACTAAAACAAGTCAACTAACACAAGTGGTTTAAAGTATAATCCGAATTCGATATGCCCTCTAGTTATTGACCGGGTATGTATACAGGGTGTACCAATGGCTAACCCTCCACCTAATCAACTTCCATTAAGCATATCGGTTCCTTATTATACTCTAAGCCATGCATGCGCAATCCATGATGTTATTAACTTGTTATAATATTGGGTGACCATAAAATAGTTGATCGAGTTCTTTTAGGGTTGCCACAATATTATACTAAGTTAATAACATAACTTCATTTTGCTCTAAAGCATCCAACAAACATCAATCAGTAACAACAATCCATATTAATGACAATCAATTTCAATCAATGCACACATAACCACATTGTACCCATTCCACATTCATCACGTTGAATTCAAGCCATCACATAAGGGGTCTTAACTACGAACTCACTATATACACCTTCTAGGGTTCACAAAATTCACGTTGCACACAAATTTCCTAACCATGCATGCTATATGAAGAGTTTTAACTTAAGCCGTAGTCTAGGTCAAACCGCCTAATTCTCTACGACCACGCATGGGCCACCATTCTGTAACACCCCAAGCCGAGGCTCGAAATATCACGGAAATCATATAGCACAAGGTGGAATTACTGTAGAACATGAACTAAATGCAATTAAAGATTCAGTGAATCCATTACAATACGAAACAAGTACCAAAATACATAAGGAGCAAATAACCATCAAAGTTAACAAAAATAACATCCAGAAGATGGCAAATCGATCCTAAGTATAATGCAAAAGGAAGGCCAATGAATCCTTGATCCATAAAGTCCAAAGCCCGGGTTTTATAGCAAGCAACAATCAAACTCCACGTCCGGGGATAACCTGATTACCTGAAAAGTGTACTAAGCATAGTCAACACAAGGTTGGTGAGTTCGTAGTAATGGATCACAAGGAACCATCGTCAACAATCACAATATGTATAAGGAAGAGTAAGTAATGTCTTACAAGTAGCCTTTATAAGGCACAAAGTCAAGCAAATAGGTAAACCGATAGTAAACCTCGTCACATAACAAGCCAATAGTGTATCAACGAGAATGAGGGATGCGTGTCACGATTATGGATAAGTAATACCAACATCAATGAGTATGCGAAGCAATAAGGATGTATAAAGTATATGTGCATGCGGCATGATCAAGCAATGCATGAGTGTATATCATGTATCCCTCAACAATCATCAAAAGTGTACCAGTTCCCCGGGGAGCGAACGACCTCGCACACGTTTCCCATACAAAAGGGGTGCGTACGTTCCCGCTCACGTTTACCCATAGCTTGGGGGTGCGTGTGAACTCAGTCACATATGCAACGATACCCGCCTGTCATAGCAATGACACAGGCTGCATCTCAAAAACATCGAGATATATATGTCTATATACTCGGGATCATGAACTCAACATCCATCAGATTAGTGTATACATCTATACACTTGGATGTATGCAATCCTCAACCGAGGGATTATCAACAATGTATGCATGCTTACAATTAATCGAAAATGCATCAATCGTAACTCAACAATCACAATGCGATGAACATGAACCAACAATCAATATTCGACAAACATGAGCCAACTATCAATATCAACACCAATTCTATACGTACATACACTTAACAGTATTCTACTTTCTTCGAGTCCCAGATGCTTATATATAGGGTCACCCGCAGCCTTCCCACCACATCTAAAACCCATTGAAGGCATAACCGACTTCCATGTATGTACGTCTATCCTAATATTAATGGAATACTTAACCAAACATAAACCAAATCAACCAAACGAAATGAACCGTCACATCAATCCAACAATCAAAACAAATAATCAATTAATCAACAAATGCAAGTAAACACGTCAAACCTATACTTTTCAGCCCGAATCTCAAACGAGTAGGGAGCTACGAAACTCACCTTGTCCGGCAAAGAAGCTAGTATAGTGCTACAAGCGAGTATTGGGATCCACACATCCACAACCTATAAATATACATCATAATACCATAATGTCAACTCTACAATCTTAAACAAGTTGGTTCCTTAGGTTTAAGTTGAGTCACGAACCCACAATTACTTTCTTAAGATTACCGAGTGTGAAACATAACACTTTGACTCGACATTTTTTGAAATGTACGAAGGTTCATACAAAATGAAAGTTACTACGAGAAACTAGACTCTCTTACGATTCCAACGATAGGTCATACGACTCATTTGGACTTACGGATCAAAAGTTATTAACGTTTGAAAACTGACGCGCGAAATTCCCAGAACTATCTCACTGCGCCGCAGTCAAGGCATTGCCACTGCGCCGCAGTGGGACAAGTGCTTGCCACTGCGCCGCAGTGAGGCTAATCGAAGCAAAAGGTCAGTGCTTTTCCACTGTGCCGCAGTGGGACAAGGTCCTGCCACTGCGCCGCAGTGGGACAACTTCCTGCACCTGCACCAGCAGTTCATAAGTGCAGAAAACGAGCCAAAAACCCCCAAACTCGACCCAAATCACCCCAAAACGATTTACAAGAGCTTTAAACTCAATTTGAAGCTTAACTAAGTGCCATTAAACATAAATACACATAACCCATTACAAATTTCCTTTCCAAAACATCAAGAACACTTCCTAATCATTCAACCCAAACCAAAACCCTAATTGAACCCTAATTCCATTTCGACCCGATTTAAGACTTGTAAATACTTTAAATGACCAACAACATATAAATAAGCATAAATAGGTGAAGATGGGATGAATTTGACTTACCAAAACTCCTTCTTGAGCTCAAACCCGAAATTAGGTCAAAATGGGTAAAATGCTTGCACTTAGCAACTAAATCCTTTGCTAGACGATAATGAGATGAAGACGATGATGATTCTCGAGTTAAACCAAATCTAAAACACCAAGTAATGCTAGAGAAGAGAAGAAATGAGATGGGTTGGTCTTGTCTTTACACTTAGAGAGAAAAAGATAAAGGGATAAGGAAATGAAGAATGAATGAGGTTAGAGGAGGAGATGGGTCATAAAGGGGCTGGTGGGTCGTGGATGACCCACGGGCCGACCCGTTTCCTTTCTCAAGCCAAAAATACAATTCGTTCTACATTTAAACACGTTTAAGTCAAACTATCGACCCGACTAACATACCACATTGTCATTCAATCACAAAACGACCCGAATTCCTCATTAACTTAAATTGTTAGTCAAATTACACGTAAAGTCAAACGGTCAAAACTCACGGATGTTACATTATTCCCCCGTCAAAAGAATTTCGTCCCGAAATTCAACAAATCACTAATCGTTAAACAAATGTGGGCACTTAGTCTTCATACGATCCTCTCGCTCCCAAGTGAACTCGGCTCCGCGTCTAGCATTCCATCTAACCTTAACAATTGTGTAGCGCTTATTCTTGAGTTTCTTGACTTGACGGTCCAATATCTCTACCGGCTCTTCAACCAAATTAAGCTTCAAATCCACTCTAATCTCGTCCATGGGCACATGATGCGTAGGGTCCGCCAAACACTTGCGTAGGTTACAATTATGAAACACATCATGTACGCCTCTAGGATCTTGTGGTAATTCTAATCGATAAGCAACTTTTCCAACCCGTTCGAGGATCTTTGAAGGACCAATATACCTTGGCCCGAGATTGCATCGTTTCATGAATCGGATGACGCCTTTCCACGGTGATACTTCCAAAAGTACAAAATCACCCACTTCGAACTCTAACGGTCTCCGCCTCACATCGGCATACTTCTTTCGTAGCATGCGAGCTAGTTGGGCTATTCTCTTATCTTGAGAAGTTGTTCTTGTCATTCCAGTTACTATTCCCGACCCGCTACATTGGCTTTCTTTAATTCTTGGTTCGTCCTAGTGGAGAGTAACATCTCTACTACTCAGTGCTTCGATCGGTGACATTCGAATACTCGCGTAACACCCGTCATTGCACAAGATTTCCGTCAGGGTCATAAGCACATTCTCTTCACATGTGATCAAGTCTCAAGTCGGTTTGAGTACCCGTTGCTCATTGGATGGCTCCCTGAATTGGAGTTAAGCGACTTTCTTTATCCGAAATGATAGAAATCGAATCTTCGTGCACCTAACCCATTTCTCCTACATACTAATGTGCCAAGTTGTCAAATTTTACCGGTTTCGTCGTATCGTGATCACTTCTTGTCGTCGGCGACTTCATGGCGAAGTCCATTACAATTTGTTTTCCTTCAAATCTCTCTCCCGATCTTTCACTACACGCTTATTCACATCTCAGAATTCTATAAGGGTTTTGACTACGCGCGCGATGTTAGGAAGTTAAGCATATACGAAATTTAAGTTATCGGGATGGGACAAGCCCGGTAAGTCGTCCGGAAAAGCCTCGGGAGACTCAAGATTAACAGAGACGACGTTAGTTTTCAGATTCTTGAGACGGTAGCTCTAAGGACGCTTGAGTTTGAAGACTTACATGGGACCCTAAGAACCTTACCGTTACACAAAGACGTTTTTTTATTTTATTTTTACCACTACCACTAATCGTATTCATCACCGTCATCCAATCGATACTTGCAAAAAATTTCAAAGTTTCAAATTTTCAGGAGCATAGGGCTAATGAAGAGCTTAATATCATTTAAGTCAACCATCATTGCCAGGTAATTCAACTAGACCTATCTAGCGCATCACAAACCATTTAAAAGATAGAAATCCAGATCTAAGCCTACAGATGTTTGTTAATGAAGGAAGTCTAGTAAAAGAAAGTAAGACTATAACCGGTCCTAGAATCGAATAACATTGAGTTGTAGTGGTCGAGGAGAAAGGAAAGTACCTATTGCCGCTTTCGGGTCGTTGCGGGCTTCATTAGCATCTCCCGCCAAGGTTCGTCCTCGAGGTTGCACCTGACGGCTTGGTTCGTCGTGGTCTTGGGTAGGAATGGCAACTTGAAGTTGATTATGAGAAGTCGCTACTTGGGCTTGTGGTTCGGTCCATCTTGAACAAGCATTTCTATAGTGGTCGGGGCTACCACACACAAAACAAACACCCTGTTGGCTCTGAGGGTGGTTGGTTTGGGGATAAATGATTTGAAGAGGTGTTACATTCAATGGTGCCGCTTTCGGTGTTTTACAATTCCTGGACATGTGCCCAACTTGTTTGCAATTATAACACGCCCTGCATTGAACGTTCGTGGGGTGGTGCTTGTTGCATCTTTCACATAACGGATGAGGTCCTATATAAGCTTTCTTCACCGGTCCCACCGCCGCCCTGTATCTACCTTTATTATGGCCGTTGGGGTCAAACCTACTCGCCTTCCTGGCCTCACTAGATTCTCCAATTCCTTTCCTTTTTAATGAGGCTTTACTTAACACCTCCTCATTGCCCATATTTACTCTAGCTTCACGTGTTTCATTGCTTCTTTGAAGGCTTGACGTAACTTGGGCTACGATAGTAGGTATGGCGTTTGCTACCGCTTGGGCAATCGCGGTTGCCAAAGGCGGTTTGGGTCAGTCTTCGGGCCCAAAAACGTTGTTTTCTGGGAGTTATGGACCTTTTTATATGTTTTTTCGGGTTTTTTGGATTTTCTTTTCGTTATAACTTTCGGCCCACTTATGTTTTTAGGCCCATTCGAATTTTGCAGCTTTATTTATATGTATCTGGACAAGGGGAAATGATCAGTTTATCATATATCAAAATTTCATTTTTCCCTAATCACATATGTGTGTGTTTTAGTGTAAAATTCCTAATTTTTGGTATTCACTTTTGAATCAACGAATTTTAGAAGGATTTGTTTCTGGGTATTCTTAGAATCAACAGAATCAATCATTTATCTTTATTCCGTCTGCGTCAATTGGTATCAAAGCCTAAATTCTTGGTCGATATGCCTCCCAGGAGAACAAGAAATGTTAATGAGGTCCATCAACAGGATTTGGAGGGGCGAATTGCTGAAAGATTGGAGGGGCGATTGGAGGAGCGCTTGGATCGATTTGCTGATGATTTAATTAATCAGATGAATGCCTTGATGAATCCAAGGGGGCGTCGTAATCATAATCATCAGGAAGATGAAGAGGAAAATCCGTTTGGTGGGGGTGACGGTTCATCTTCTGATGAACAATCAGAAAGAACTCAAAGGGGTGATAATAGGCGTTGGGAGTCTGGAATGAGGATCAATATCCCTGAGATTGATGGGGATACTTTGAATCCAGAAAAGTTTATTGATTGGTTGGTTGCTGTTGAAGAAGTTTTCGAATTTAAAGAAGTTTCAGAAAACAACTTCTACTACCATTACTGAAGTTCGTAGCTTTCATGGACTTGCTTCTTTTTATAGGCGGTTCATTTCCCATTTCAGTACTATTATGGCTCCAGTGACAGATTGCATGAAGGGGAAGACACTTGTATGGACTGAAGAGGCAGAGTTGGTTTTTCAAGCTATCAAAGGCAAGCTCACTATAGCACCAATTTTGGTATTGCCTGACTTTTCTCAAGTTTTTGAACTTTATACTGATGCTTCAAAGGTTGGAATTGGTGGGGTTCTAAGTCAGGGTGGTAGGCCTGTTGCTTATTTAAGTGAAAAATTGACTGGACCAAAATTGAATTATAGCACTTATGATTTGGAGTTTTATGCAGTGGTCCAAGCTGTAAAGCATTGGCGTCATTATTTGTTCCATCAGGAGTTTGTTTTGTTCACTGATCATGATTCTTTAAGGCATATACGCACACACGATAAAGTATCTCATAGGCATGGTCATTGGTTGGCATTTCTTGAGAAGTTTACTTTTGTGGTTAAGCACAAAACTGGTGTTTCTAATAGAGTTGTTGATGCTCTGAGCAGGAGGAGTAATCTACTTGTTGCTATGAGAGTTGATGTGCCGGGTCTAGATGAAATTCGTGAGCAGCTCATTACTGACCCATATTTTTCAGTTGTTATGCAGGATGTGCAATCTGGGCAGAAATCATATTTTCTGATACATGATGGCTTTCTTTTCAAGGGCAATCAATTATGTATTCCTGATTCTAGTCTTCGCTTAAAGATCATTAAGGAGTTACATGGTGAAGGGCATGTTGGTCGTGATCGTACTTTACAGTTGGTGCAAGATTCTTATTTTTGGCCTACTATGAGGAAAGAAGTTGATCGTTATGTCAAATGGTGTCGTATTTGTCAAGTTTCTAAAGGCACAGCTACTAATGCCGGTCTTTATATGCCCTTGCCTGTTCCTTCACAACCATGGGTTGATATTAGCATGGATTTTGTGTTGGGGTTGCCTCGTACTCAGAGAGGTAATGATTCTATATTTGTTGTTGTTGATCGGTTTTCGAAGATGGTTCATTTTATCCCTTGCAAGAAGACAACTGATGCTGTTAATGTTGCACAACTTTTCTTTCGTGATGTGTATCGATTGCATGGTTTGCCTACTTCTATTGTTTCTGATCGGGATACCCGGTTTTTGAGTCACTTTTGGCGTAGTTTATGGAAGATTGTAACATCCGTAATTTTTAACCGCTTGACTGTACTTTTAATTTGATTAACTACTTTAATAAACGAAAACTTTGGGCCTAATTGTGTTCATTTATCTGTAAATTGGGTCAATTATAATGTCATAATTGGATTTCTAGAAATAATCCCATGTTACAAGACCATGATATTGGCCACACGTGTTATGGAAATAATATTATAGACAATAATTGAGTAACTGTGGTAACAGGGAAAACGTATATACGAAACCTTAAGTATAATGTACGGTTTAAACAGTGTCGGTGGCACAGTGTCGGTGGATAAACTAATAATGGAACAATTAGGACAAAGCCCGGCACACTTTATGGAAAGTATGGATATCCGTGAAGTTACCACGGACTATGTTTGAATTATTAACTAATAATTGTATTAGTGAAACAAAAACCGAGACTTTTATAAAAAATTACCCGTGATTTATTTTGGTTGTTTAGTAATCATGGACTTGGTCAAGTAGCGGGTATATATCCCTACTACCTCACTTATTGATTTCTTACTCTGACTATATTATTTCTTTCTATTATTTCCTTGAGATCACAGAGACCAACATCCCCTATTTTTCTTAATCTTCTTCTTATAATTCTGGTATAAATCATCAAGGTTAAGCAAAATCAACTAGTAATTGACATAACAATAACAATTATCATCAAGAATTCAAGATTTTCATGGTTTAAAGAGTTCATTTCATCCATTTTGCTTCAAATTCGAAATTTGTGTATCCAAGTACTTTTGGTAAGTAATTTCACTCCTTAAACACTTGTTTTATATCATTACGATAACTAGTTAATTACAAAACTTTGATAAATTTAGTGTTCTTGAGCAAAAATGAGTTCTTCAAGTTCATTAATGGTAACTTATGATTTTGGAAGTGGGTTTTGGTTTAGAGATGATATATATGCTTGATTATACTTGTATTAAGTTGTGTTAAACTTTGGTAGTTCGATT
>CM067175.1:101191478-101220861 GCA_034093135.1 Erigeron breviscapus
TCACACTCCAACTCACAATTTACACTCTTCCATCACTTCTTTCTCTACCCAACACACACACATATTCACTTCTCTCTCTCAAAAACTCTCTTCTCACCTCTTTTCCTTCATCATATACGGCCAAGGTGGAAAAAGCAAGAAAAAGAAAGCAAAAATCATATCTAAACAATAATAATAATAAGGATTTAAAAAGGGTTAAGCAAGGATTAATTCAAGATAGGTTTAAGGGTTATTTCAAGCTTGGAATAGGGGTTGTTTGGAGCTTATAGGCCACGAATTTTCTGCCATATTTTCATCATCAAAACCGTGTTCTTCAAGGGTATAACTCATCATCTCTTTGTTTAATCTATCTTGTTTTTGTATATACTAAAAGATCTTTATCAAAAAAATCATGTTTTCTTTGATTTTCTTCTTGATTTAAACTCAATGAGGGCAAGGTTGATAGATCCTTATCTCACATGTTCATGCATGTAAAGATCTAGAGAAAGGATTCAATGATTCAACAAGAACAAGACCCAAGAGTTGGTAGTTGTAAGATTTGTTGTATATTTGCTAAATGGGTCTCATAAAAATGGTTTTCTATGAAATAAAACACTCTTATATTTCTGTGATTTTTCATCAAAATGATGTTTTCAAAAAGAAGATTTAAGTTTATAGCTTATATATGTCCAAAAAGGTTAGTGATCACGTAAAATGAACGTATGTCCGAAAATGATTTAAGCCTACGGGGTCACACGTCTCGATTCAAATATAGTTAATATTAATTGATTTATTAATTAATATGGATCACGAATAAGTTAACGAACGGTCGTTAATATTTAACGGTTACTAGCTAACGGTCGTTAAAGTAAGGAGATAATTGTAATTAAATACGATTAGGGAAAGTTCTAGAAAAGCCCATAGGGGGCCGGCCTCCCTACTAGGTTTCCTAGTGAAACCCTAACTTGATTGCCAAGTTAGATTAAACCTATAAATACTAAAGCTAGGTTAATGGTTTTTCATAACTACAATTCCAAGAGAATTAAAACCCTAAATCTCTCCTCTCCTCCTCTCTTCTTTTGGACGGCCAAAGCAAGAAAAACCCTTTAGGGTTTTTGGTTTTCGGTTTTGAAGAAGAAGATCAAGCCAAAGGTTGCTCGGTTCGTGATCAAGTGCTAGCACACCTATATCGGTGGATCGTGTGTGCAATCGTAGAGGGATTTACTCAAATCCTTTTAAAGTTTCTTTACTTTATCATCTACATTAAGAGGTATTCCTTAATCCTATTTCAAGGTTAATTATTTGATTACATGGTTTGATTTGCTTCCGTTGCGTACTCGTGAATAATGATATTTAGTTATATATTCCAACAGTGGTATCACGAGCCACCCATGTGATTTTTAATTACCTAAAAATCAAAACTTGAAGGGGGGTTAGGGTTTCATATTTTTCGAATTTTTATGTAATTATTTTGATTATTTTATTAATTAATTGGTTTAATTGTAATAAAATAATGAAATAAAAAAATAAAATTATTTTTGATAAACCCTAATTCGAAAATCTGGAAATAAAAAAAAATTGTTTTTTTGGAAACCCTAATTGCAAGTTTTGATTTATTGCATGATTAATGTGTTAATTGCATGCGTTTATGGATTACCTTTATTTTAATTGTTAAATAGAAGTAATAATCATGAGTTTTTACATGCAATTAATTCATGATTATTACTTAGTTATAATGATAAAAATACTTGATCACTAGGTCTATTTAGGTGGATAATTAAAATAATTAATTGTTTGACAATGTGATAATTATTTGTTAATGTTGCTGCTTGACACCAGTCCACTAAAACGACCATATCTTTTAATCCGTAAGGAGTTAGAAGTCGTCCTTTGAACTGTAGATACTTGACTCATAGGGCTACAACTTTGTAGTTCTGTGCTAAGCCCAGTTCGGCCATCCTCTAGGTCTAAATGGGTCGTGAAGCTGCTGGAATTTTCCAATCAGCACCTTATGTGTTTATGTGATAAATTTGTTATTAAATTTTGGCTTACGCAATCAAGTTTACTTGATGTATGTGGTCCTTTTCCTTGAGAAAGGGGAGCCAATCTTAAACCATAGTGGCCTAACCTAGGATGGATACCTAATTGTTACGTGTTTATATTTAGTAAGTTTAGTTTTGCCCTTTAAGAAAATTGTGTGCAAAATTGTTTTTCGAAAATTAAACTTGACTAAATTATATTGAAATAATGATTTTGTTTATAAAATTGGTGCCCTAAAATCAAAAGATACACCGGCTCACCCATTTGAACAAACTCTAAGAGAGGTATAAGTCGGAGTGCGTTAGCCTTCTAAAAGGGCGGGTTTTTAATTGCGTCCATCGCAAACCTTTGCCCTTGCGCTTCTTTGTGCGTTCAAATGGAGCTACCGAGCTCTTTTGTATTTAAAGGCAATAAAAATGAGTTTTATAAACATATTATGTTAGAAGATATGCATGAATCTTCAAACATAACTTTTTGATCACACATCAAATTGATTGACCCAATAAACTTAAGTCATTGCCATCCAACTCGTAAAGGACACTTGTGGCTGTTGTTTTACTCACTGGTACACAGTGGTGAAATGGCAGTTGCATGGCAAATCCCAACTGGTACACAGTGGTGAAATGGCAGTTGCATGGCAAATCCCACTCACTGGTACACAGTGGTGGACAAATTTGCGCGTTCTTGGTTGGACGACTTAAAGCGAGTTAAGCGGTGAGACCTTAACCCGTGGCAAAAGATGGGACAAAACATGACTACAAATCACTTGATGAATCAAGTGTCATTTGTAGGTCCCATTCTTACTAGGAATTTCACATGTAATGCAATTACTGCTCGTCACTTACCTTTTGAGTACAATCATTTCTAGCAGATCAACTGATGAAATGAGTGTATGTCAATTGGATCCTAGCCTTAATGAAATTAATGTTTATTTTATAAACATTGGGTAATTGATTTCTTAAGGATTTATTATCGAAAATACTGATTTTTGAACTTAATCTGTTTTGTAGATGGCAATGAATCCTCCTACAAACACCAATGCTTTTCGGCAAATGTTTGAAAGAGAAAAGCTTAATGGATCAAATTTCAATGACTGGTATCGTCAACTGAGAATTGTTCTAAGAGTTGAAGAACGCATGGATGTCATTGAAAGGCAATGGCCAACCGAACCAGGTGCTGAATCAACAGCAGCTGAAAGAATTGAATATAGAGTTCAATACACTAGATTCAATGAAGTTTGTTGTTTGATGCTTGCGAGCATGTCTCCCGAGCTTCAGAAACAATTCGAGAATTACACTCCATATGATATGATCAGAGAACTTAGATCCTTGTATGAAAAACAAGCTGGAGTGGAACTATTCGACTTAGTCGTGGAACTCCATGACATGAAACTTGAATCTGGTAAATCGGTTAGCAGTCATGTGCTCAAGATGAAGAGCATTTTTGACAAATTGGATTCGATGGAGTACGCTTATCATAAAGAGGTAAAAGTTGGCATGATTCTCAAATCCCTTACTAAGGAATATGAGGGATTTGTGCAAAACTATACCATGCACTCTATGAAAAAGAGCGTCACTGAACTTCATTCTATGCTCATTGAATATGAGAAGACGATTCCAAAGAAGGCCAATGACCCAAATGTTCTTATGATAAAAGGGGGTCGGATCCAGAAAGCTAAGAAATCGCACCAAGCTAAAGGCAAGTTTGATGGTAAAGGCAAGGGTAAGCAAGATGCTTATTCCCCCAAACCAAAGAAAACCCCTCCGGCTAAGAAAGAGCATCCGGCTAAAGACCAGACCTGTCATCATTGTAATGAAGTCGGGCACTGGAAGAGGAACTGTCCCAAGTATCTTGCCGAGTTGAATGTGAAGAAGAAGCAAGCTAGCGGTGCTAGTACTTCAGGTATCTTCACTATTGAATTATTTTCCTTTACTAAGCGTAAATCATGGGTTTATGACACTGGCTGTGGAACTCATATCTGTAATGAATTACAGGCACTTAGGAAAAGGAGGAAGCTGAAGCCCGGAGCTTTGCAGCTGTCCGTGGGCAATGGTCTACCAGCACCTGTTGAAGCTATTGGAGAATATCATTTAGTTCTTCCTTCCGGTTTAATTATTGTTTTAGACAATTGTCATTATGCGCCATCTATTACTAGAGGTGTAGTTTCAGTTTCAGTGTTGAAAGACAACGGATTCATTAATGTTTTTAATGATAATGGTATTTCAGTTTCTAAAAATAATGTTCATTATTTTGATGCTATTAATAATAATGGTATTTATGAAATTGATATGCGTGGTTGTGATTCACTAAATGATAATTCAATGTATAATGTTAGCAAAAGAGCCAAGACTAACTTGGACTCTACCTATCTTTGGCACTGTCGTCTTGCACACATTGGCAAAAATCGCATTGAAAGACTTCAACGTGAAGGGATCTTACAATTAAATGATGAATCATTTGATAAATGTGAGTCATGTGTTTCCGGCAAAATGACAAGAAAACCTTTTCTGCATAAACCAGAGAGGGCTAAAGATCTTCTTGGACTCATTCATACCGATGTTTGCGGCCCATTTAGACATGTGTCAAGAAAAGGAGCTAGCTACTTCATAACTTTACGGATGATTTCAGTCGTTATGGTTATGTTTACTTGCTTAAACATAAACATGAAGTGTTTGAAACATTCAAATAGTTTAAAAATGAAGTAGAAAATCAACTCGGCAAAACCATCAAGATTCTTCGTTCAGATCGAGGTGGTGAATACTTAAGCCAAGAGTTTAAGGATTATCTGAAAGCGTGTGGAATTGTCCAACAGCTTACTCCTCCATACACTCCTCAACATAATGGAGTGTCTGAAAGGAGAAATCGAACCTTGCTAGACATGGTGAGATCTATGATGAACCTTACGACTCTCCCATTTTCGTTTTGGGATTATGCTCTAGAGACTGCTGTACGCATTCTCAATATGGTTCCAACCAAAAAGGTTGACAAGACACCATATGAATTATGGCATGGAAATGTCCCTAATCTGTCTTACTTAAGAGTCTGGGGATGTGAGGCACTTGTGAAGCGCGATACGCCTGACAAACTTGAACCCAGAACTACTAAGTGCATCTTTGTCGGATACCCTAAGGAAACGATGGGTTACGACTTCTATGATCCCGTCAAAAACATTGTTCGCGTTGCTCGATATGCTGAATTCTTTGAAAAGAAATTAGCTCAAGAGAACAGTGGGAGGGTTGTAGAACTTGATGAGACTCAAGAGGAAGATGTGTCACCTTCTGAAGCTCCTAGCAATCATCAACTGGGGGGAAAATGTTCAAAGTGATGAACCTCAAGTCGATGATGATGAAGCGATTCCACTTCGTAGGTCCGAAAGGACAAGACGTCCTACTGACATATTATGTCTGATGGTAGAAGAAAACGTTTTAGGAGATCTCGATGAGCCTCCGAATTTCAAAGCTGCATTATCAGATCCGGAATTTGACAAATGGCTTGAAGCTACGAAGGTGGAAATGAAATCCATGAAAGACAATCAAGTCTGGAGCTTGGTTGATCTTCCACCAAATGCTCAAACTGTTGGGTGTAAGTGGATCTTCAAGAAGAAGACGGACATGGATGGAAATGTACACACCTATAAAGCTCGTCTCGTGGCGAAAGGTTATACTCAACGTTTCGGTGTTGACTACGATGAGACCTTTTCTCCAGTTGCGGACATTAGAGCTATTAGGATTCTCTTAGCCATAGCTGCGTACTATGACTTTGAGATATGGCAAATGGATGTTAAGACTGCCTTCTTAAATGGTTACTTGGATGAAGAAGTCTATATGGATCAACCTGAAGGTTTTATTGATCCAAAACATCCCAACAAAGTATGCAAGCTTCAAAGGTCCATTTAAGGACTAAAGCAAGCATCAAGAAGTTGGAACAAGCGGTTTGATGAAGAAATCAAAAAGTTTGGTTTCGTTCAAAATCCTGATGAGCCATGTGTATATCGCAAAGCTAGTGGGAGTAATGTTACTTTCCTTGTTTATATGTTGATGACATATTGATCATAGGAAAACACATTCCAATGTTGCAAGATGTTAAATCCCATCTTGGAAAGTGTTTTGCCATGAAAGATTTAGGAGAAGCGGCATTTATTCTTGGAATCAAGATCTACGAGATAGATCAAAGCGGTTAATTGGACTAAGTCAAAGTGCTTATATTGATAAGGTCTTGAAACGATTCAAGATGGAGAATTCTAAGCGTGGGTTTACACCTATGCAAGAAGGACTTAGTTTATCTGTCAAAACAGGGTGCTACTACACCTAATGAGGTGGAGCGTATGCGAAGAGTCCCTTATGCTTCGACTGTGGGATCTATTATGTATGCGGTTAGATGCACTAGACCCGATGTGGCGTTCGCGCAAAACATCGTTAGCCGATATCAACAGAATCCAGGTGAAAGCCACTGGACTGCTGTTAAGAACATTCTGAAGTACCTACGGGCTACTAAAGATATGTTTTTGGTGTATGGAGGAAATCCAGACTTAGAGCTCAAAGTGACCGGATACTGTGATGCTGGATTTCAAACTGATAAAGATGACACGAAGTCTCAGTCAGGATTCGTCTTCGTTCTTAACGGAGGTGCTGTGGATTGGAAAAGCAAGAAGCAAACCACAGTTGCCATGTCTGCAATAGAGTCTGAGTACATTGCCGCCTCAGAAGCCGCAATGGAAGCAGTCTGGATAAGGAAGTTCATTAGCGGGCTTGACGTGATCCCCTCGAGTGACTTACCCACTGATATGTAGTGTGATAACACTGGTGCATTAATCATTGCCAACGAGCCCAGAGCTCAGAAAGGTGCCAGACATTATGCTAGAAGATATCACTATGTTCGTGAGCAGATCGAACTAGGAGAGATCAAATTACTCAAAGTTCACACAGATTTTAACTTAGCTGATCCTTTCACAAAAGCTTTGGCTAGGCCCAAGCTTGAAAGGCATGCCGAGGGCATAGGACTTAAATTAGCTAATTATTTCATGTAAATCTGTTGTTTCGGTATTTGGATAAGGGATGTTAAACAATTTATATTTTTCATAATGAAATAAAGTACTTGATATGTTTGATTTCATTTAATATTAATTGTATCATATATTTGCATGTTTAATCCTTGAATATTTTATAATATTCTAAATTGTCCATTGTCGATTAATTATATGGGAATATAATTAAACTAAGACAAATCTGAGCGATTGGTTATATTCTTTGAATATATAATGGCTGGTCCACCAAACTCACATGGTATCCATATGATGCATATCGGACTACCCCACTAACGAATTTATTACTTTATGGATCAGCGTCATTAAGTGAAATTCGTAAATGGTTACTTTATTGATCCTTTGACTTGAGATACAAGCAGGTCAGCATGTATGGATTGTACTTACTAGATATAGTTCTAACTCTCCTGAATAAGGGAGTACATAAAGGGCTATTTTTAGAAAGTGTAGTGAAGTATGATGACTGACACGTGTAGTCAATACAGGATTTGTTCCTCCAACTAATAGTTGCAGAATGATACCATTGGGCCCCTCATTGGGACTATTTAAGATGTTTACATGGCCATGTCCAAATGAATCCAGATGTGTCTCGATTATGTTTGGTAATCTTAAGTAGTGATGAAATGAGAAACAGAATCGTTAAATCATGAAATGACATTGATCCATATTCATGTTTTAACACGGTATCTGAACAAAGGGATAATAAATGCCTCAACCATTTAAATATACTTTAAGAAACTATACTTAAATATTTCTGGGAGCATTGGCGTGTTGCTAGACGCTAACCAATGTTATTACCTTCATTTGTTACGAGCTCAAGTGGGAGCTGTTAGTATGTGATCACGTAAAATGAACGTATGTCCGGAAATTATTTAAGCCTACGGGGTCACACGTCTCGATTCAAATATAGTTAATATTAATTGATTTATTAATTAATATGGATCACGAATAAGTTAACGAACGGTCGTTAATATTTAACGGTTACTAGCTAACGGTCGTTAAAGTAAGGAGATAATTGTAATTAAATACGATTAGGGAAAGTTCTAGAAAAGCCCATAGGGGGCCGGCCTCCCTACTAGGTTTCCTAGTGAAACCCTAACTTGATTGCCAAGTTAGATTAAACCTATAAATACTAAAGCTAGGTTAATGGTTTTTCATAACTACAATTCCAAGAGAATTAAACCCTAAATCTCTCCTCTCCTCCTCTCTTCTTTTGGACGGCCAAAGCAAGGAAAAACCCTTTAGGGTTTTTGGTTTTCGGTTTTGAAGAAGAAGATCAAGCCAAAGGTTGCTCGGTTCGTGATCAAGTGCTAGCACACCTATATCGGTGGATCGTGTGTGCAATCGTAGAGGGATTTACTTCAAATCCTTTTAAAGTTTTTTTACTTTATCATCTACATTAAGAGGTATTCCTTAATCCTATTTCAAGGTTAATTATTTGATTACATGGTTTGATTTGCTTCCGTTGCGTACTCGTGAATAATGATATTTAGTTATATATTCCAACAAAGGTTAGATCATGGCATGCATGTGCAAGTCTTGCACTAGTTTGAATTGTTTTGAGCTAGATTTAGTTTGGATTTGAGATGGATCTTTGGATGATGATTGATGATTTTGAAATTGATAATAATCTGCAAATTTGATGTTAAGAGCTACAAAATAAAGTATTAATCTTGTAAATGATAAACCCAAGTGTTAATTAAGCAAGAATGGTCATTGGTGAGTTGATATAATCAAGAACATTCTGACAGAAATAATTTTCCAGAAATAATTTCTGTCTTGAAATGGATAAACTGAGCATGTGAGGGCAGATTCAAGAAAAACTTTCAAAATAAAAGTTGTAGATAAACGAGTTAAGTTTAACCTCCAACTGGAATTACTCAAAAATACTGAACCAAACGAAAGATATGATTTTTCTACTAAAACTGGTCAAAACTACATTTTTGTCTGAATATTTTGTCAACTTTAACAATTTTTATCTCCTAATCCATAAGGTTCCAGGAGGTCATACTTGGTGGAAAGTAGTTTGAATCTGTCCTGATCTTAAAATAAAATCATGGAATTTTTATTAAGAACATTACCCAAAGAACTTTTATAAAACATTCGGGTATGCAAAACAGTGACTGTTTTGACCACTTTCACTTATAAAAATATTTAGGGGTAGTAAACATTCTTTATAAATTAAGCCAAAAATTACAAAATAAGTGGACACATATAGAATGTTGTATAAAAATCAGGAGGGTCCAAATAATTAGCCTTAACCCCGAATTAGTGGCCAACATTTCATAAATCTGTTGTATAAAAACAGAAAATTTGTAAGTAATCTTATAACTTGTGTGATGGGCTATGTAATGAACTAAGGAGTTAATGGGCTAGCCCGGCCCAATTAATGAACCCATAAGGAACATAAATCAGTAGGCCCACTTGGCCCAATAAACCATATAGCCCAATAACCAATATAACCCATTAAGCACATAACCCAATTAAGGTTAAGCCCAATAACTAAACTAAGCCCAAATCACTTAAAAGCCCATAACACTTAGGCCCAATTGGTAATGGCCCATAATACTTAAACAAATTTCATGAACCCGAATAATCATAAAACATTGAGGAATATACGAGTAAAAGATAAGTGTAATAAAGTAACACAAAAGATAACTAAGCGGAATGGACATAAGTAATTACGTCAACCAAACTATAAATTGATATCACAAATGCTAATTCGTGCTAAAATCGGTTACACATCAAATGATGAATAAGGATAATATAACTTAACATGGCATTCCCATATGATAACCTAAGATGCCAAACGAAACCACAAATGAAGGCAAGTTACCGAAATTCTAACAACTTATAAATAAAATTGTTTTCTTATATGAAATGATTCTTTGAAAGAATGTTTATGATATGGGATTTATATTGTATGTTCAACGTGTTATATGTTATATGATGAGCTTGAGTACTGTCAAACGGTGGTCCCCTGTACACTACTATTAACTCATTGAGGCCTGTAGTTAGAGGGTTGCGCAACTAGGATTCGTCCCCTCACTCACATCAGTGGCGACAGGTTGATTGGCTGCCTACGTGGCCGCCTTCAACGGTGTCGGTCATGGGGTGCTCTAATCTACTTTTATTATTGGTCGTCTCCATGGCACGACCCTTTTATTATCATTATTGCACGTGATTGACAGCATGTGCTTCTATTATTAATTCTCCGGGACATATTATCATTATTATTATTTTATTATTTTTGACGTGAAGGTCTTAGTAGTGGCTCAAGCACAAACTCATCAAATATGCCTCTGCCCAAGTGATATTGATTTATTGATGGTTGGTTATTATTGATTGAACATACGGTTTGGGTGTGATATATGATTAATCGATTGATATATTTTTCTCTCACGATGATTTTGACAAATGAGAGCTTTATAATTAACCATGGATTTTCAACGCTTTGAAGTGACTTATGATATTTGGAAAAACTTGATAGTTTGATATGGGAAATTGTGTCGGTCATGTGGTTTGGGTATACCGATATGTAATAATTTGTTTTCTAAGATTTGAAATGTATATGTACCGAGACCTACTCAAAAACCTATGCACTCACCAACTACGTCTTCGTAGTTGACACTTTTTCTTCATGCTTTTCAGGATTTAGCATAAGCTTTGAGGAACTATATGCATCATGATTGTTTGCATTGCACTTTGGAGTCAAAGATCAAACCTTGTGATGGGCAATGGAATCCGCCTTGATCATTGTAGTATATCATTTCATGTATTTGTTATTTGTTTCGTGGACTCAATATCCAAGTATGGTAGACGTATTGTACTTGGGAATTGGTTCACATGCTTGTACATTGTAAAATTATTTTTATCAAGTAAAGCTATGGTGAATGTTATCTATTATCCTTTGTTTTGAATACTCGACTTTCTGTACATCTCATTGTTCCGCCGTTAGTTGGGGTGTTACAACACATCAATTGAAGTTCTACGAAAAGACTGAAGGTTATAGAGAACAAACTTGAGCGGCCTCAATCTACCAAACTCCGGTCCAAATATCACACACCTACTTTACGCGGATGATGCAATGATAATGGGAAGATGGTCACTGATGGCGTTAAGGAATATTACAAGGATTCTGAGATGTTTTTATCTGATTTCCGGGCTGAAAATAAACCACCACAAAGTCTGTCTTTTATGGGATAAACCTCACAGCCGATGAATGCAACACAGCAAGTCAAACCCTCATGTGTAACAATGGCCAGTTCCCGATTACCTACCTTGGGCTTACTGTTGGAGCCAACATGAATTTAACTAAAAATTGGATGCCGGTCATAGAAACCTTTGAAAACCGCTTAGCCTCATGGAAAGCCTCCACCCTCTCACTCGGTGGTCGCATTACCCTATTCGTTCGGTGCTTGACAGCTCCCGTCATACTACTTCTCACTGTACAAGGCCCCGGTAAGTATTCTCTCTAAGCTTGAAGCTATTCGAAGGTCCTTTTTTTGGGGGGGTACGACTAATAAAAGAAAATTTAATTGGGTTTGTTGGGATAGGGTAATTGCACCGGTGGAATCGGGCGGGCTTGGGTTGGATAGTATGTACAATAAAAATATTGCGTTACTTTCTAAATGGTGGTGGCGGTTCCGTATGGAACCAAACTCCCTATGGTTCCAAGTTGTTAGGGCTATTCACTGCTCTCCTAGGAATGGGTGGCCCATACCGGTTAAGAATAGCATTGTGGGAGTTTGGAAGTCCATTGCGGGCCTAAACTCCCACTTTGCCCCACTTGATGTTTCGTTGGAGCGTGTCATTACAGGTTCAGTTGGCAATGGAGCTTCCCTTCATTTTTGGATTGATCCCTGGATCGGAGACTCCCCATTATTTTTAGCATACCCTGATTTATTTAGATTGGAAAGACAAAAGAATTGCCGAGTCAGAGATAGATGCACGGGAGCTGGAAGATTCTCTCAATGGGAGTGGGAGTGGACTAATGCTCCCTCATCTCCTATTGAACTTTTCCAGTTACAGGATTTACTGTCACGAATCAGCCACGTCTCACTTATAGATAAGGAAGATAGCTGGAGAAGCACGATTGATTCTGATGGGATTTTCTCGGTCAAGTCAGTCAGGAGATGTATCAAAGTTGCTGTACATGGCCCCAACTGTTGGATTTTTCCTTGGAACAAACTCGCACCTCTGAAAGTAAACGTTTTCTGCTGGAGATTAGAGATGAACCGGATCGCCACTTCTGACCTTTTGCAAAACAGAAATATTGTAGTCCCTTCTTCTCTTTGTGTCCTGTGTAATGCTTTGAACGAAACGGTAAATCACCTCTTCCTACATTGCCCTTTCGCTGAGCAGTTATGGGTTTTTATCCGGTCATGGGTGAATTTTACGCTACCCAATCCTGAAAATCTAAAAGAACTCCTAAACTTCCACAAAACCCCTGAGATACCCCATGGAAAAAGAACCTTCTTCAACGTTATCATTCTTTCCTACTGTTGGACACTTTTGAAGATTAGAAATGAATGTATTTTCTCTGAAAGCCCCTTCAACTCGACAAGCAGCCAAAGAAATAAAAAGCAATAGTTTTCTGTGGATCAGTAACAGGTCTAATGCTCGTGATACTCATGGTATAAGTTGGTCGCAATGGAGCAGATTCTCATTCTAGAGGGACTCCAACATTTTTTCTCTTTTTTGGCTCCTCCTTTCCTCAAGTGTGATTATGTCTTTATTTCCCCACTTGTATTCTGGTGTATCGAATATGATCCTGTATCTCTTTATATGAATAGCTGCACGCACATTTCAATTGGAATTGAAATCATCGCAGGTCTCACCACTAAACTTGTAGAATTAATTGTCTAGGCCACTCATATGTGGACACTTGGCATGTCCATGTGACTTTATCATTTTTTGTTCTTGTTTTGAGTGGTTAGGGCACGCATGAAACATTTTATTTGGGGTGTCTTATTATTGACATGTAACAGAAAGCTGAAGGGCTCAACTGGACAAGAGGAGAAATTCATTTAGGGATCCTCATTTTTGAGATATATAATGATAAGCAGTATAAAGGAGGCTGCATATTATCATGAAGATATCACACAGCACCAGCAGCTCAAGACAACACTCCATATTGTACATATTTTTATTTTATTTTTATTTTCTAAAATATTATCATCCAAACAAAAATCCAGATCTCTTACAATAATATCATCATCATCATCCATCCACCATCATTATCATCATCTACATTTTCCCATCAAAACACTTTCACCCATTTCTTCATCTTTGAAGATTTACACTTTGGGGTTGGAGATTTTGAGGCTTGGAGCTTTGGGGAAGAAGATTCCACCACCACTTCATTTTATTGCTAGAGATTTAGGTTGTATCTATTACTCTTTTCATCTTTCATTTTATTTGTTAAACATTAAATGGATATGTGTCTATGCATGACTTTTGGTGTTTTATATGATGATATGATTATGATTAGTGAGTAGATTAGTTTGTGTTTGCTTGGGCATATGATTTGAACTCTTTTTGTGATGATTAATTAGTGGTTTTGGATTGATTAAATTGGGGATTATGAATCTTGACTTTTAGAGTCAAAGTTTGACTAGTCATTGTTTAGGATTAGCATTGTGGGTGAGTGTCATTTGCAATTGACCGATTGATTTGAAACCCATTTATTGATAAATAATTGTTTTAGCAATTGTTTGTTGCGGGAATAGTGAACGCGAAACCGAATGTTAATTTTAATGATGATTTGTTGAACTTAACTTTTTCAACTAATAAAATATGATACTACTAGAAATGCAACCATTAAGTGTGTACATATTTTATTGGGGTTTGTTTGATTATAAAAAGAGGACACTCACCTTATGATTGAATGAACCAACATGAGTCGTTTTTAATGTTTAGTTAACAAAGTCGGGGAATACTTGTGACCGCAATACTCGGATTTGTTAACACTAGTGAGTCTAAAATTGAAGTTTGTTATTAAAAGAGCAACCTCTAAATAGTAAATTGATATTTTGGCTTACGCCGCGCTCGTGAGAAGTCAAGGGTCATAAGTCTTAATTTGTCAATCCGTTTTGTATTGTTATATCTTGTTCAACCACTATCGTTGCAAAAAGAGGGAGATTCACCCAAGCAAACACATTTGTTTGTGATTGATATTGTTCATTTTATTTATTTGCTTTCTTTGTTTATTTGTTATTTGCATTTTATGTTTTCTTTAGTTAAAACCAACCTTTCAAAACTTTCTTTTAATCAACAAAATTCATTTCAAAATTTAAATAGTTCACTCAAGTTTTCAATTCACCGCCTCCTTGTTCGACATCCGAGTCATACTTACTTTATACTTGTGTATCTAGTTAAGTTTTGACTTTCCGTCATTCCATCTCATTTCCACTTCCCTTATTATTGACCGTGACCCGTTGACTTTCCAACGACGTCATTCGGGCCCGCGTCAATTGGCGCCGCTGCCGGGGAGGTTGGTGTCCGATTATCTTTTGTGGATTATTTGCTTTTTGTGTGTATTTTGTGATCCTTCACTAGAGACTCGTCTCTTTTGAAGTTACTTGCTTTATTTGCTTCTTTTATTTGTTATTCGTGCTTTTTGGCGGTGCATCTCTATGGTGCATGACTCGTGACCCCATGTTTCATTATCAGAACACGGTGGATTGGAACCAATCTTCATATGAAGGTTGGTCCAATGGTCCTTACTATCACGAGTTGTCACCTCCTCCTTCTACCTCTTATGCACCGCCCCCTCATATGTCCACAGAGAACAGATTGGGGCAATACTTGGCTGACCAAATATTGTTCTATTTTTTGAAAGGCAAGATCAACTTAATATTACTCTTAAAGAACATGCCACTTCTCTTAATAAGATTCAGGAAGGTCTTGATTTAATTATGAAATATCTTGAAAATGAGGATCGACTTGGTTCATTGCCAAGTAATGCCCCAATCGCCACCGATCCGCCACTTGGTCCTATGCCACCTCCTCCTACACCATGGAGTGAGAAAGAACCGGAGACATGGACGAGGAACATGATTTTTATCCACAAAGTACCGTGCATGTCCCACTTCCGGTTGGACCTTGTGATTTCTCATTTGAGCCTGTTACCACTCATGATGAGTGTTTCATTAACTCATCATTTGAGACCTTGGATGAAAGGGAAATCTTTGAGGAATTCGCAGAGAACTTCCTTAATGACACCCCTCTAGTCGAATCTTCGCCCTTTGTGAACTTTAATGACCCATTTGACCATCTTAACGGCTCAAGCGGATCAGTGTTCGCAGAGAACTTCCTTAATGACACCCCTCTAGTCGAATCTTCGCCCTTTGTGAACTTTAATGACCCATTTGACCATCTTAACGGCTCAAGCGGATCAGTGTCTCTTTTAGACTTACTTCATAACCACCCCTATGTTTATATTGATCCATTTGATGATCTCAATGATCATGTTGGATTGAAGCACTTTTTGGAGCATCCCATGGATGACTCCCATCACTTTCACTTGTCATCTGCTTCAACTCGACCCATGGATCGTATTTACCCATTTCCAACTTTTGGGATTGATCCCTTAAGTTTTGGTTGCCTTTGGCCAGGGCATAAATAACCTCACGAGTCAAGCTAGTGACTCGTTAATAAACTAGCGCTTCCGGGAGGCAACCCGTGTGTTTATTTTCTGTCTTTTATGCTTTTAGTTGCTTAGTTTTGAATAAGTATGTGTTATTTGGGTCACTAGTAAGTCGGTGGACTTGCTTAGTGACCTCTTATTTCACGTTTTTCTTTTTGTTTGTTTTGTTTAGGTTTCATCTTATGAATAAAGTGGATGTGTTGGAGTGTTGTGGTGTTTGGAGCATGATGCGGTTCTTAAAGATTGCGTGCACTTGGTCCTATGCCACCTCCTCCTGCACCATGGAGTGAGGAAGAACCGGAGACAATAATGGACGAGGCACATGATTCTTGTCCACAAAGTACCGTGCATGTCCCACCTCCGTGTGACATCTGAGTCATACTTGCCATATACTTGTGTATTTGGCAGGAATGATTTACCATACTCATTTGCATCTTTTGGAATTGCTTTGCATCATTCGGGAGTTTTCTCAACCTTTCTCTCTTTTACTTTTATATCAAATTGCCATGCTTGGTCCATATTACTTAGGTTATTTTGCATGCTTAGAATCTTGGACATTGAGTTTGTTTGATGTTGATGATTGTGGCATTGAGCATTAGAAACTAAGTAGGACCTAAGTACAAGTATTTTCACTTAACTTCAACTATTTCTGGACAAATTATACTTGTTCGATTTTCGACCCAACAGTTATGTATGTACTTTTGATCATTTTAGTACGAATTTGGAGATAAATTGTAAGTTTATGACTCAAAAGAATTGAATATATGTAATAATTGGTAATGTATTAAGATAATCAACTTATATTTTGTTTATAAATACGTCACATATATATAATTATACAATATTAAAAAAATGGTAGATTGATGGGAAACGCCTGATCCCATGTACCGAATTGGTACCCACACCCCAGCAAGGATAGTATCAAGGTAAGTCAATCACTTAAATTGAATTCTGTCTTTAGCAAGATTCGAACCCAGGTTGCTCCCAGAAAGTGACAGCTGGTGCCAACTCTTCTACGAAGAGTTGGTTAATTATACAATATTATGTAGTATATATAAAAATGGTCTGGCTGTTATGAGTCGAGTTACGTTTCGAGTCACAAGTCAAAAATCATGTTTTCGAGTCGAGTCAAAAGTTACGAGTTGACAACTCTGAGAGAGTGATAATAGAATATGATGAATAGGGTGATATCATTCTATCTATACTTCTATACTTATATTATAAAAAGAATAGCCCTCATGTTGAAAGTTACATGAGAGGAAATGTCTAAAATACCCTTAATGATTATATTACACTTTTAGTACTTTTTTTTAATTGGAAATGATAAACATAGCCCCGGGGTTATATATAACTTGTTAGGACATGCATAAAAGTATTGTATACTTTGAATAAAACCACCTCCTATAATTAAGCCTAAAAATCAGTGTACAACAAATTTATGCATGTCTAAACATATTAACCATAGCCCCGGAGGCTATGTATATCATTTTCCTTTAAAATATTCCCACTAACCTTTTACATCAATTACTTTTACATCAATTATCTACATCACTCAACGTTACCTCTACCACCAACAATCGTCCGCCACCATATCATCACCATTACTTTTACATCAATTACTTTTACATCAATTACTTTTACATCAATTACTTTTACATCAATTACTTTTACATCAATTACTTTTACATCAATTACTTTTACATCAATTACTTTTACATCAATTACTTTTACATCAATTACTTTTACATCAATTACTTTTACATCAATTACTTTTACATCAATTACTTTTACATCAATTACTTTTACATCAATTACTTTTACATCAATTACTTTTACATCAATTACTTTTACATCAATTACTTTTACATCAATTACTTTTACATCAATTACTTTTACATCAATTACTTTTACATCAATTACTTTTACATCAATTACTTTTACATCAATTACTTTTACATCAATTACTTTTACATCAATTACTTTTACAGTCGTTTATCTTTTAAAATATCTACATTAACCCTTTACAATCAATTACTTTTACATCAATTACTTTACAATCAATTACTTTTACATCAATTACTTTACAATCAATTACTTTTACATCAATTACTTTACAATCAATTACTTTTACATCAATTACTTTACAATCAATTACTTTTACATCAATTACTTTAAATCAATTACTTTTACATCAATTACTTTTACATCAATTACTTTTACATCAATTACTTTTACATCAATTACTTTTACATCAATTACTTTTACATCAATTACTTTTACATCAATTACTTTTACATCAATTACTTTTACATCAATTACTTTTACATCAATTACTTTTACATCAATTACTTTACATAATATTTTCACATACTTACATCAATTACTTTAATGATTATTTACATCAATCATTTATCTTTTAAAATATTCCATTAACTTTTACATCAATTACTTTTACATCAATTATCTACATCACTCAACGCCCCTCTACCACCAACAATCGTCCCCCACCACTACACTGTCACCGCCACAAACACCGCTGCATTGTGTGGGTACTGTGCTAGTTGTTAATAATAAAAACAAAAAATAAAGGCGAAAGATAATCATTAATCAAACGAGCATGGTACCCACACAATGCGGCGGTGGTGGAGGCGGTGTCAAGTAGTGTAGATAATTGATGTAAAAGTAATTGATGTAAAGAGTTAATGAAGATATTTTAAAAAATAAAAGATTGATAGTGTCATTTAATCATTAATGTTAAGGGTAGTCTATGTGAAAATTTTTAAAAGCTAAGTAAAATATTACATATTTTTCAACAAAAAAAGGTATTACATATTTTGCTGTTCGAAAAAAAAAGGTATTACATATTTTGCTGTTCGAAAAAAAAAGGTATTACATATTTTGCTGTTCGAAAAAAAAAGGTATTACATATTTTGCTGTTCGAAAAAAAAAGGTATTACATATTTTGCTGTTCGAAAAAAAAAGGTATTACATATTTTGCTGTTCGAAAATCATTAAAAGGGGTCTATGTGAAAATTTTTAAAGAAATTTAGGTAAAAATATTACATATCCTTCAACATTGAAAAAGTTTTAAAATGACAGAACAACTAGCGGCCCACATCTTTGAAAGGTATTGACTGTTGATGAGTAATGGATCAGTAAACACGTGAAATGCCAATTAGAAAACAACTTATCTTGTGTTATGCTCAAAAACAAATTTTTTTAGAACTTTACTTCGAAACAATTTATCTAATTTCCATTTAAGTTAAATAGATTTTTTTTGAAGAGCAAAATATATATTCTACTCCCAAACAACCACACATACAATATCAAAGGTTAAATTTTGATTTAACATTACATCGATTTTGATGTTATACTAGATTTTAGACCCGTGTCAAATACACGAGTTTTACAACATTATCAATATAAGAATTAGTATATGAACAAAAAAATACTTATACGTTAAATGTAAAAATATACTTAAAAAGGAATTGAGATATTTAAATGTAAATACTGAATGATAAATCATATCAAGGTTGGATGGTGTAGCAGAGTTTCTTTTATACAAACTCTTTCAGAGAAGCAATATCTTAACTTTGATTACATAATTGACCGAGTTCTCATTGATGTCTTGCAAAAAAGTAATTTTATTTTCGTTAGCCATGATTGTTAAGAACAATAAAAGTAGCAGCTAGTTCGTGAGGTTTTCAATAATTTTGTCTGTTGTGATTTTATTTGTAGGTTTCAGTTTATATAAGAAGAATCTGTATCCTAAATATAATTTGATTTTAATTACTAATAACAACAATGATTATCCTAATTATAGTCTGATTACAATTACTAATAACAACAATATTACAATTAATTTGATTACAGTTAATAATATAAAATAAATATTAATATAAATATGTAACCTCCCTAACTTTTAGCTATATTTTGTTATT
This sequence comes from Erigeron breviscapus, assembly GCA_034093135.1. Classification (NCBI taxonomy): domain Eukaryota; kingdom Viridiplantae; phylum Streptophyta; class Magnoliopsida; order Asterales; family Asteraceae; genus Erigeron; species Erigeron breviscapus. The sequence continues at coordinate 101,211,130 of CM067175.1, forward strand.
AGATAGACATTATGCAATAAAGTATTATAAATTTTTAAATTGGGTTAAAGTGTAAATTGGTGATGTAAAACCAAAAAGTGTAAATTAATTTAGACATGTGTTGATTTAATTAATTTTGAGAAATTGAGGATTGTGATTGGTCAATTGAGGTTATGTCAGTTGCCTTTTAGTATATATAATTAAATTATTAAGATTGTTATATGTTATTAAGTATATGACGGAAGTCAATATATGGTATTTTGGACCTAAATTAAGTGAAAAGCCTCTCATATGTGATTTGTAATATATTTTTGCACATATCAAACATATCTCTTTATGCATGGAAGCTACAAGACATATAAACACGTCAACAAGTGGATTCAATCTTTTCAAGTCTACAAATCATTTGACACTCACGAGCCTTCAAAGTAGTCAAAATATTCATATCCAACAGTGGCTCTAAATTCCTTCAATCCAGCCGATTTCAAATCGTTTATGCCCGAAAAATCCCAGGTGTTAACAATCGATTTTCTAATTAATAGTACATACACTTAAAAATTTATGTGTCTTATAATGATTTTGGTATGTTAATGAGATAACTAAAACGGTTCTTTTAACTACAAAACTTATAGCTTGATATCAAAACACCAAATCTACTTATATGATGTTCAGTGTGAAGACCGCGACGAAACACGGGTACGCTACTAGTTGGTACATAATTTGAGTTTTCCATATTTATTAGGGAAATGATTAATCCTCCTAACAAAATAGCCTAAAAATCCTCCTAACTATTAGATGATGACATGTGGAAAAATCAGGGGGCAAGATTAGGAAAGAGAATTAGTGGATAACACATGTCACCTTCTTAAAGTTTTAGGAGGATTTTTAGGCTAATCTTTAGGAGGATTTATCATTTTCCATATTAAGTTATTATATTTTGTTTACTTTACAACCTGTAACCCACTAACCACACATTTAATTTCTAGATACTATATAATCATTTTTAAGGCCAATGTATCTAACTTAACCCCACATATTTAATTTCTAGATATTATAGTCATTTTTAAGGTCAATGTATCTAACTTACAGGAATTCACACACAATAGAAAAGAAGAGCAAAGAGAGAGATATGTCACCTCCAATATGCAGTCACTTACATGGGGTAAAGCCACCACGTCCGATATGGCACCCCTCTCAGGCCTATCACAATAATCCTTCTTTTTTCAGATTCTTTATAAAAAAAACCCCAATTTCCGGTTCAAACTAAGTTTACCCGGGTCGGGTCCCTAGTTCTCACTAAAGCGCGTTGACTTAAAGGTTCGAAAAGTCGTATATAGAAGATACCACCCACCTTCCTGTTTTTCATCCATTAATTAATCCATTATTATCAAATATCCATCAAAATTCAAAAGTAACAATCCTCTGTTCTTCCATTCCCAGAATACAATCCCATATCATTTTTATAAAACCCAAAGTATGCCAGTTGATCCATTTTCAGAACCTTTATCAAAACTATCTGATGCTGTGATATATGTTCTAAAAACAACTGCCAATTTCAAACCCCAGTTAACCCAACTGAAACCACTTTAGTAAAAATTAATCCTATCATTGATGACATCAAAAACCTTAATGATTGTGCACCAAACCGATAGTTGATGATGATTCCGGCAAGGGCTTCAATCATGGAGAGATGGTTGAGGTTTAAGGGTTTGTTGGCGATTCCCCGAAGGTAGGAGCGGTGCTCCTTTACGCCAATCTAGAGTTGTTGATGTAATTGTCGAAGCTTGTTCGACTTTAGTTAGGGTTTATTTCGATCTGTGATCGTATGTGTGAGAGTGCGGCTGATTATGATCATGCCGAATGAATCTTGAGGAGGAAGCTAGGGTTTTAGCCTCCTTTAGGGTTTCGGATACTATTTCCATGTATATCCGATTTAGTTGCCATCATTATCCTCTTTATAATTGGGATATGATTTACTATATTTTAGGAAGGGATTTGTAGCTATCTTTAGCTATTTAATTATTATTAATATCTTCGAGCTTCGTGCTAGGTGATCTTCGTATGACTACTCGGAGGGGTACATCGTCAAGCCCCCAGTCTAATATTAGAGGCTGCCAAGGCTGTGATTTTAGACTTTACTTCTTCGTCTTCTAACGCGCTGGTCTTCATACAATTTTGTCCAAATAAGCTTTGCTGAAAGTTTTGCTCGGAGGACTAAAGGATGCTCAATTTCGATATATCGCAGGGACTGAAGGCGAATGACTTTTTCTTGATGTTGTAAGTGGTAATGAGGCTTCGTTGTTCGCGTTATTATACCTTTAAATATTTTTCGCCATTGTTGATCGCTACTTGCCCAGGTAACTTTTCTTTCTTTGTGCAAAAGTGATTTGCGAATGGTGACTTTTGTCGAATGAGAGAAGGTAGTGGGCGATTTGTTGAATTTTGCCACGTTAACCGAGGCGGTAGGTGGATATTTGATTTGTATGAGTGGTTTTGATCAAAATTTGAGAAAGCGGGACCTTTGTAAGGTTTTGGATAAGGTACTTTCAGGGAGGCTCTTGATATGGTCTGTGCTAGAAATCGTTTGTTTCGTTTATGGACCTTTGATCTTCGAATCTCACTTTTTGCTATGAAGTTTTGAGCGGTCGTGGATTTACGGAGATCAGTGAGTCTTGTAACGGAGGAAATTGAGAACATTCTTATGGTATGAATAATCATGAAGTGCTATGCTTCTGATTCGGTGGTGGCATGGTGTCCTTAATGAGTTAATGCACTTGCTTCGTAGGGTATAGTTCCTTTGAGCGAAGGCTATCTCGGGACGGGGTCGTTTGCCATTTATTTTTCATGGATAGGTTGACGCAGGAGACGTGAGCGTCTTGCGCGGTGAATAAAGCTAGGCGTAGTAATGTCGAGGTGGTATGAAGGTATACTATGAGAGAGTTTCTTCTTATCGGTCTTCCTCATAAAACTTGAATGTATCTTCGCATCTTTTTGTTATGCATAATGTAAACAACCGGTGTTGTATCCTTCAAATTAGAGGTCATATTTCCGTTGCGCCGGGTTGTTCCACTTTTTGTTGCTTTGTTTAGTAACTGCTCATATTGATGAACTTGATGTACCATTACTCTTCATGTGGTTGTGTCCTTGTTCCGTAGACCACATGGTTATCTTCTTATGATTCTTTCCTTTGATGTAGGGCAGATGTTGCAGACTTTAGGAATTTTGCTTCTCGTTATGTGGAGAAGGCATCTCTGATGTTTCAGAGTTACGTGGGATATGCTCTTCATATATTGTCGATTCTGATGTCTTTGGATGACTATTCTCTTCTTGTAATTATCTACGAAGGTGCTAGAGGTATCCTCGTTGTTATGGGAGGTTTCTTTGAAGTTCCCAAGGGATCCCCTTTTCTCTTTCTGATTTTGGTAGTGGTTTATGTAGGCCACTATCCTTTGTTGACTCTTTCAAGCTTTTTTATGGGCTTCGGGTGATGAACTATTCTTTATATTATTCGTAAGTCCTTTCTTTAGGCTTCGAGTATATATTATGAAGAGATCATCATTCCGAGCTACCTTTTTATTGCTTTGAAGTTGTCTCTGGACCTTCGGGGGCACATATATGGCCTTCCGTAGGGTAGTAGAAGTTTGTTGGAAATTTGAAGGTCCATCCAGCGTATATGCACGGTATCGAAGGTACCACCATTCGATTATTCCGTGTCTCACATTTGCTTACGGTCTGCATGGTATCGAAGGTGATCACCTTCGTATTTTCCATGTCTTTTCGTTGGTGCATGCTTCGTTATGGAAGTTTTGTTCTTCCAATTACGATTTGGCTATATGTTATGTAGGCGTCCCTATCATACATTGAGCCTTAGTAGCATGTCTTTTATTGGTAAATGGATACGTACGTGGTAAGATAGGTAATACGATAGGGAGCGACCCTTCGTAATGGTTAAAGATGAGGGTGTGTTCACCGCTTTCTGACCTTATTCTGGCCATAGGTTTTACGACGTTGGACATATAAGTCTCTTTGTCGTGTACAAAATAATTCAAACCTTTGTTAGGTCGTATATTCGTGATTTTGGTCCCTTCGAGGGTGGAACCTTTATATCATGCCTTCTTTCAATCTCAGTACTCACATATGAACGACTTCATAAATTAGCCATTACGAAGCTTTGTTTAAACTTTGTAGTTAAGCCATTACGCCATTTAAACAACTGTCAAATGTGAGCTGAGATCAAAGAGTTAGCATAATATCTAATAAATACTTATATGGTTGCTAGGTTGCACCATTTATTCAGTTTATGAATAGTATAAAACGTTGTGGTCTTAATAGGACCAATGTTTGGCCAATTTCGGAGGGCATTGCCTTCCAATTTTTCGTTGGCCTCTTTATTTATTATTATTATGAGGTATTCTCCGTATTTGAAGGGTATTTGCTATGGCAATTTTGTACCTATATGTGTATAATATCCCTTTAAAGTATTTGATATTGTTTTAAAGGGTTTCTAGTTTTTTGTTTGTTTTCTCGAAGGGGTATCCCTTTCGTTTTGTGTCTCTTAAGGGGTGTTGGTATTCTACGTTTCTATAGGTTTAGGAATATCAGTGCATGGTTCCGAAGGCAACCACCCGCGGGGTTCCATGTCTCATATTTTTGGTTGCCCAAAGGGCTGCATGCTATAACCTCAGGATTGTATCCTTGTGGCTCTAATTATATGCTATTTGAGCGTCTTTTGGGTAATATCTTACTTTTGATGTTTTAGTTGCGAGGCTGAGGCCTAGGTAACTATTTGAGTAAGTTTATCTTAGTGAAAGGTATTTAGAGGATTTTATCTGAGTCCCTAGGTGTGTCCAAGAGAATGATACGAGGACTTCTTTGACTTATGCATTGTGGAAGGTGTTGTTGGTAATGGGTAAATCCTTGAATATTCGGATGTTGTATGGAAATTATTGCGGTAGTATATGTGTGATCTTCCGAATCTACGGGGAGGTGTATCGTCAAGCCTCTTAGGCTTAAGGGTAGTGACAAAATGTGTATATGTTGACCGCCGTGCTTACGGAGGGGTGTTATTAAAAAGGTTTATGAGCTAGAAGTGAGAGTGTAGTCTCGACCTTCTTAAGCTTAGATAAGACTTTTTATACAAGACCGTAGGCTCGTGGCCTCTGATATATTTTGGTTTCGGGTTTTCCTTAGGGTGCACTTTGCATGTATCTAGGTCGTATGGGTATATATTAGGTATGCTATGCTAGGATGCATAGATTGATTTTTGGGTAATAGATCGTGTAGGGGGTAACCTACTTTCGGAGTTTTACTCCATGGAAGCGTTATGAAGGGAAAGTATTATACCCGATGATTTTGCTCTACGGAGGTTGTATGATCTACGAAGAGTAGGAAACCATGTCCGTGGCTTTATCTTGACGGGAATATTTCAGTATGTCAACCCTTTTAAGGGTTGGTAATTTATGAGGCTTATGCCTTACGAATTGAGCCGTGGGTAAGCTGTGGTATATGGTTTAGACTATCACGTAGGTGACCATTATACAAGCTATATACACCTTTAGGCAAAATATAAAAGATCATGGTTTTAGTGCATACCTTGGGATTTTAATGCCCATATAGTTTAGTTGGAGAGTTTTTACCTCACGTCCTGAGGTTTGGGGAGAGAGAAATTGCATGTGTGACCTTTTGGAGCTCCGTGGTAAGAGAAAATGTCAGAGAGATTTGTGAACTTGGTCGCGCAACGTCATCGAAGGTGAGGTATATATCATCATTAGTCCCCTAGTCTAATATTATGGACTTCTAGGCACGTGATAATGGTGTCTGAAGCTCATTAAAAGCTGACGAAGGTCTCCGAAGCTCGCTGAAGGCTCTCGGAGATTGCTGAAGCTTGCAGAAGATGTTCGAAGCTCATCGAAGGCTTTCGGAAGTTTCTGAAGCTTGCTGAAGGCTGTCGAGGTTTCGAAGCTTGCTGAAGGCTGTCGTAAGTTTCCGAAGGTCGCTGGAGACTATGGACATTTTTATAGATCACCAAATGCTGTCAGAGGCTTTGGGTTAAGCTCTCTATCGGGATCTACGTCGGGAAAGGCTGTTGGAGGATGCCAGAGGCTGTAAGGATCCTTCGAAGCTCGCTGGGGGCTTCCGAAGGTTGCTGGAGACTTTATAAGATTTCTGACCGTAGCTACAGACTGTCGGAAGTTTTCGTAGGTCTTCGAAGGCTGATAGAGGTTTCTAAAGCTCGTCGAAGGTTTCCGAAGCTTGGTGAATGCTACCGAAGGTCACCTGAAGGTTGTAGAAGGCCTTTAGAGCTCGACGAAGACTGAGGAGGGTCTTCGAGGCTCGCTGAAGTCTGCTGGAGATGTCCGAAGCTCGTCGAAGGCCTTCGGGGGTTTCCGAAGCTTGCTGAAGGCTGATGGAGGTGTCCGAAGCTCGTCGAAGGCCGTCGGAGGTTTCCGAAGCTTGGTGAAGACTGTCGGAGGTTTCCGAAGGTCGCTGAAGGCTTCGGGTTGGTTCATCCATCTGGATCTGGAGCAGGATAGGCAGCGAAGCAGACTCTCCATCTCGATCTTTCTCTTTTACTATTATTAGTTTTTGTACCATGGAGATGGTTTTATTAAATAAGTATAACCGTTAAAGGTCAATATTTGTATCGGATCCGGTACTCTCATGATGTTCGATGGCATGCTTTATTGATGACAAGATATTATATATATCTACTGTGTTGATATAATGGCAGCCGTAATATATGAATAATATATTTAATATATTTACTCATCACGTAATTCACGTGGCCGCCCATTCTCAATCAGCAGATCTTGTGTGTTGTATTGATATGTCGATATAAAGGGAATTTGTCGTTCGTCGAAGTTTTCCTTTACGGTGATCTATCATCTTTTTAGCTTGGTACGACGGATCATAGTGTGGTTTAATGGTGGGTTTTTTGATATGAATCAGTGTGGTCCCACGGATGGCGCCAAATGATTGTGCACCAAACCGCATAGTTGATGATGATTCCGGCAAGGGCTTCGATCGTGGAGAGATGGTTGAGGTTTAAGGGTTTGTTGGCGATTCCCCGAAGGTAGGAGCGGTGCTCCTTTACGCCAATCTAGAGTTGTTGATGTAATTGTCGAAGCTTGTTCGACTTTAGTTAGGGTTTATTTCGATCTGTGATCGTATGTGTGAGAGTGCGGCTGATTATGATCATGCCGAATGAATGGGATTTCCCCTCCTTATATAGGAGAGGGTAATCTTGAGGAGGAAGCTAGGGTTTTAGCCTCCTTTAGGGTTTCGGATACTATTTCCATGTATATCCGATTTAGTTGCCATCATTATCCTCTTTATAATTGGGATATGATTTACTATATTTTAGGAAGGGATTTGTAGCTATCTTTAGCTATTTAATTATTATTAATATCTTCGAGCTTCGTGCTAGGTGATCTTCGTATGACTACTCGGAGGGGTACATCCTTAATCGACAACTAGACCGTTCACCCGTCGAATCAGACATTTTTGTAGACCAAATTGATGATGCCAAAAAACTAGTCCTTAAATGTTTGAAAATTAAGTTCAATCCGTTGAAAAAGTTTACTCATTCACTAAAACTTAAAGATGTTAATGACAAATTACTAAGGTTTTTTCAAATCCAAGTACAAGCGGATCAAAGCCGCGATATTAAACAAACACTTGTTGCAGTCAATCATGTTAGTGATAGAATAGAAAGTCTATCAATAGATTTTAGAATAGAAATTGTAATAGTTTTAGCTCGGTTTCTTCTAGATTACAACAATGTGGAGGAAACATAGAACGACAAAGGTTGGGTTGGGCGGTTCCTGTGCTTCCTAGGGGAATCGTGGCGTTTAAAGAGCCATTGGAGAAGCTCAAGGCTAAGGTTCTTGCTGGTATTGATGATGATGATGACATGGATATTGATAACGGTGGTGAACGTGTTGATAACGTGGTGGTTGTTTCTGCGGCAGGTGGATGTGGCAAGACCACTTTGGTGAAAATGCTCTGTAATGATGATGAAATCCAAGGTGATTTCTATCTCTATCTTATTTGGCATGCTCTACTTTTCGTTAATTTTATCTTTCATCGCTTATGTCATTCTTAAGTATATATACTTAGTTCTTTGCAGTTTTATTTGTCATTTCCAAATAGGTTTTTGCATCTATTAAGGCTTGTGTGGATGCTTCTTACATTTCATGAATCAAATACTCTGAAGAGTGCTCCTTCAGCTTTTTATGGCCGCCAATAACATCTCTTTTGGGTTCTGAGTGAATAAAGAACCTATGCGATTTTGGTTGTATTGCATCTTAAGACCAATCTAAAATGGTCACTCACTCCTTCCTAGCTTGTTTCAAATATTTCCATTCCTCTGTGTTCGTTTTCCCATTCCGTTCGAGCTCACAAAAGCAGCACTTTTACAACTTTGTCAACATCTTTGCCTTTGTATTATGTTGAATTTATTTCTCTATTAGCCCTGGACTAAGTATATATGTTTGGCACAAAAGCTTCGAGCTTGGGGCTGTAGTTAGGGGCTTGGAGCTGGAGCTTGAAAATGGGGCTAGGAGCTGGGGCTTCTATTTCAACCCTTCTTACACAAGCTTTTATTTCAAAGATCTTTCAAGGCTTTTAGGAGCTTTTTGGGGCTGGGCTTTTGATCTCAGATGCGTATCCAAACAAGGCTACCATTTTAAGAAGGGCTTCTTTTTAAAAGCTCGGAGCTTTTAAGCTCCTAAAAGCCCTCTGCCAAACATACACCTAAAGTTGTATTTCAGTTGAGATGTTCCAGCTCCTGTGTACCAGAGGCATCTGTCACAGTTGTCTATAAAATTTCGTTATGACGATATACATAAATCTGAAACTAATGATTTAGATTATCAATTTGAATAATCTCAGTTACTTTAGATTATATTTTCTTAACGTGATGATCATTGTCAGCCTTCCAAAGTTTAGGTTCAAGGGTATTCGCCAGTTGAACTCTAAACTGGACTATTTTTAGGTTCTAAGTAATTAGCGAGTATTAGCTTGCTAGCTTGATACTAATGCCTATTGCCTCTTACTCATTTCACAGGTAAATTTGGGCAGAATGTCTTTTTTGTGACAGTTTCAGAAACACCCAACTTCATAGTAATTGTAAATGATCTCGGTCTGCAAGGTCCATTTCAAAGCAGTGAAGATGCGAAGAATAAGTTGGATAACTTTTTGCGTACACAAGTATCACGCCCTATACTTCTAGTTTTAGATGATGTTTGGTCTGATTCATTTATAAAAAACTTTGAATTTGACATCAGTGGATACAAAGTTGTGGTCACTTCTAGGAGTGTCTTCAATAAATATGATGTGTTTAAATTTGACCCTTTGAGTGAAGAAGATGCCAAGACTCTTTTTCGCCTTTCCGCAAGACCGGGTCCTGTTATTGGTGAGAATCTTGTAAATCAGGTAACAATATTTTCTAAATGATTAAATAAATATGCAGATCCTTCTCCGTCGTGTGTCTCTTTAGTTTAGGACTAATGCGCTTCTAACCCTTGTATATAGATGGTAAAATATTGTAAGAAACACCCGCTCACCCTTTCTGTGATTGGTGGTTTCTTAACTGGGAAAGATGAGACTGTTTGGATACATATGCTAAAGATACTGTCTCAAGGTCAATCGATTCTAGATCTAAATAAGGATTTAAATGAAGAAGTCCTTAACCGCCTAGAAAGAAGCTTTAAGACATTGGATGCAGAACTCAAGGAATATTACTTTGGACTT
>CM067175.1:101221861-101295235 GCA_034093135.1 Erigeron breviscapus
CAAATTTGATTTTGTTTAGGTTTCATGATATTGACTCTATTTGTTTTTCTAAATGTATGCATAAAATCAAATATGATTTTGTATAGCTTTTTGACATTGTATGCATAAAATCAAATTTGATTTTGTAAATGTTTCTTGATATGGACTCCATTTGTTTTTCTAAATGTATGCATAAAATTAAATATGATTTTGTGTAGCTTTTTTGAATTTATAAATCTCGGCACCATCCTTACCCCCCTACGAAAGAGTATAAAATCAAATTTATGTTGTAGGGGAGGGGGAATCATAACAACGGGGCCTTCGACCACCACTATAGGGTTTAGGGTTTGAAGCCCAAGGGTTCGCTTTCGGGGGGAAGGACGCATTCTAAAACCCTAAAAAGGGTAAGGGTTCCCGCTCTAGAGTTTAGGGTTTGAAGGCCGAGGGTTAGCCTATCGGCTAACCCTCGACCTTCAAACCCTAAACCCTAGAGCGGGATGTAGTAGGGGAGGGACGTGCAAAATCAAATTTGATTTGGAGGGGGAATCATGACAACGGGGCCTTCAGCCACTGCTCTAGGGTTTAGGGATTGAGGTTTACGGCTAAGCCTCGACCTTCAAACCCTAAACCCTAGAGCTTATTATCGTCAGGGAGGGACGCATTCTAAAACCCTAAAAAGGGCACCCTTTCCGGGGAAGGACGCTTCTAAAACCCTAAAATCAAATTTGTTAAATATACAGTATTGAAAATCACAAAAATTGATTACAAACACGAATTTATTTATCGCTGGCGCATTGTGCAAGTATCATGGTAGATTGGTAGTTAGACTATAATACGACTTACTATGAAAATGAGAAACCGCATATATAAGGATCCTATATAGCAACTAAACTTTGTAAGCTTTATTGTTGGCTTTAGATAACGGAGGAGGGCAACTCTAAATTTAAAATGAGGCATCTACAATAAAGGCTAATTTTCTACTAAAAATAAAAATACAATACATACTTGTAGTTGTGAGGAGTCATAAAGGCCACTTGCACCTACCCAGTGTTTAACATATACATCCACCACTTACATCATCAAAATTCAATGATCAATTAATATCTTCTTCACCTACAAATTCAGAGATATTAATATAGGCCCCATGTAGTCCGACCCAAAAAGGGGTAAAGGGACCAGATAGCGGCGAACGTCGCCGCTAATGTGTGGGGCCCCGACCTAATTTGTTACCATGCCTGACGACGCTTGTTCCCGAGGTGCCACGTAGCAGGTATTAGCGGCGACGTCGCCGCTAATACTGGCTACGTGGCACCTCGGGAACAAGCGTTGGCAGGCACTGACGATGGCCGTCCCCGAGCGCCACGTGTCACGTATTAGCGGCGACGTGCCGCTAATACGTGCGACATGGCACCACACGTGACACCTCGCGCAGTACCACGTGTCACGTATTAGCGGCGACGTCGCCGCTAATACGTGGCACGTGGCACTGGTGATTTTCGGAGGTTTGTGTATGATAATTCTATATATTTAGTACGAATGGTAGCCTGGTGAACTTATATTCAAAACTTTCAACTTACTCTTAACATTTGAACTTATATTGGTACTAGAATTATCTATATTTTGTTTTCAAACTGCAGGCTACCATTCTTTCGCACAAGTATATAATAAGACAACTCGTTTTCAAAGCTGCTCGCACAGGTATATTTCGAACGATACATGCATAAGTATATTATGAATATAGATATATATATAGTATGTATATCATAAATAGTTAATGAAGTACATGTTTACTTGTTTACTTGAATTGTTTAAGATGGATAGTTTTGAAGATATTTGGGCAGACCCAGAAAACGTACGGATTGAAGTTCCCGATGATGTGTTTGAGTCACCTGATGCAGAAGGTCAATTTGACTGCGAACCTGAAGACTTAGAAACCGAGGAGGTGTTCGCTTCCGTCGAAGAATTGACGGAGTGGGCCAAAAGAACAGCACTGGAGTTGGGTTATGTTTTAGTCACCCGGCGGTCGAACAAAAACTCGATAAAGGTGGTCAATAAGGTGACACTAATATGTCACCACGGTGGACCACGCGATAAAAGGTTAACTGGGCCACCCAAACGGTCCAACAAGATAGGGTGTCCCTTTACTTTGGAAGGCCGCCCCGGGTATGATGGTGGTTGGAGGGTAACTGTCAAGGACTGGAAACACAATCATGATCCAGCTACCGATCTGCAGGGGAATGCATACGCGAGACGGATGACGGAGGAAGAAAAGCAATATGTGGGAAACCTATCGGATCGCGGTATGTTCCCACGCCAGATCCTGGTTAACCTGAAAAATGAATTTCCAGGAAACCTGACTCGAAGAGGAGACATTACCAACTTTCTGAAATTGAGACGGAGGGCGGGCCAAGCAGGACATACTCCAATGCAGGTACAAACATCATATTAGTGATTACGTACTCCGTTGTTGGAAGTGACTTATTTACCATATCTTGTTCACCTGTCGCAGGTTATGTTCTCACTGCTGCAAGAGAAAAACTACTTTTACCAGTTTACTACAAATAGTAAAAATGGACGGTTGGAGAACCTCTTTTTCATGCATCCAACCTCAATGACCCTATGGCCCGCATTTCCCTGGGTTATTGAAATAGACTCCACGTACAAAACCAACGTGTACAACATGCCGCTTGTTGAGATTGTCGGCGTCACTTCAACGGGCCGGACCTTCAGTTTAGCATATGCTTTTATCGTAAACGAGCAGGAGGCGAATTATAAATGGGTGTTACAATGTCTGAAGTCCACCCTTGTTGAAGGCTTAACTGTTCATGTGGTTTTAACTGACAGGGAGCTGGCCCTGATGAGAGCATTGAAGGTTGTTATGCCGCAAGCGAAACACCTGTTGTGTAGGTACCACATATGGCAAAACATAACCAAACACTGCGAACCGGCATTGCGGGTGAAGAAAGATGTTAACATTGAAAGGCTTAACGTGTGGTGGAAAAGAGTCTATGAATCTCGGACTCTTGACGAGTTTAAAGCATACGAGAAGGAGTTAAAGAAAAAATTGGGAGCTTATCCAGGTGTCTACAAGTACCTCAACGATAATTGGTTGTCCCCGTACCGAGAGCATTTTGTGTCATGTTGGGTTGATGAACATCTCAACTATCAGAACCACACCACAAACAGAGTCGAGGCCGAGCACCACCATCTGAAGGAAGAGCTGAAGGGGAAATGTACATTTACTAGAATCCTGCAATGTGTTGATTCTGTCATTATCGGTCAAGACACTGAAATAAGGGGCCAACTGGGGTATAGCAAGGGAACCCGATTGGGTAAACACAACTACAACTGTATGAAGGCCCTGCTGGGAAAGGTTTCACATAAAGCTTTGGACATCATGGTTGATGAAATCGTTCGCTTAGACAAACAACTGAAAAAACATGTGAAAAAGTGCGGGTGCAAGGTTCGGTATAGTTGTGGGCTACCATGTGCCTGCAAGATTGCCGAGTACATGCACCGTGGTTAGTATGTTTTAATATATATTTTTTTAATCATACCAACATAATGTCGTATACTTATTGATATAAAAAAATGCAGAGACTCGTATTCAGCCGCATGTAATAGACCCGTTTTGGAGAAAGCTTGACTTAACACCATCGACATGTCTAAAAGAGGAAGACGATGTAGAAGATGTACATGAAGTCGTAGGTGATCTTACAACTTTCTTGGTGGAAGCAACCAAGGCCCAACGGAAACATTGGTTGTCGAAGATAAATGACATGTTTAAGCCGGGTAACTCACAACTGAAAGATCCCATTGTTCAGAAGAGCACACGCGGAAGACCGGTCGGGTCGAAACAAAAGCCGCCAAAGGTAGACCAAACACATCATAAGCTTAATTAGTGATTTTAAGTAATTGTTTTATTTTATTGGTCTAGGTGCCCGATCTTAACAAAAAGCCACCTGGGCTTCGGAAATCTAAGTCCAGTCGCCCAAGGACTGAAGAGGTGCCAGATCTGAATAGCCCGCCACCTGTGCAGCCCGCAAGACAAAGTGAGTACGCGCCCACCAAATCACGGTATGATGACCCGCAGGGTGCGCGACACAGTATGTACGAGCCGTCCCAATCATGTCGTCTCCCCGAGACACGAAACTTATTCGGGGAGACGACCCAATCCGAATGGGTAAAGGATAATCCAGACTTTTTCGGAAACCTCTTCCCATATCCAGGTCTTGAGAATATATATACATTCGGGGACCCGTCCCAATCCTATGGGGTCCAAAAATTTATATGGCTGGGGGGAACCATCCCAATCATATGCGGTCCAATCTGAGCAGCCATATGCCAAGTCAAAGTCAGAGCCAGATTCAGAGGCAAAGTCAGACACCAGTTGGGTTGGGTATATTGCGGAACCGCTTAACGCCAGACTGTCCCGAAACATCGCATGGGTACTAGAAGAGCTGCCAACGTACATTCGACCTTACGTTGTCGGCGCACAGAATGTCAAAGGGGATGGTAGTTGTGGATTTCGAGCTACCGCGTGTTGCTTTGGGCCTAGATGAGGATTACGGTTCGGAGTGGGTTCGTACGCAAATGCTCGAGGAGTTTGAATCTGACCGCGAAGGGTACATGCGAATGTATGGGCCCGAGGGCAAACGCATATTAGAGGCGTTGCAAACCTCTTATTATAAAAAATGGCGTCCCAAGACCATTGGATGAGTAAAGTGTTTTTCCATATCCTCTGGCCAATAAGCTAGGTATAATAATCAACTGCATCAGCTTACGTGACGCCCGAACAGTATTCCCGATGCATCATGGATTGGATCAATTAATGTTGGCTCAACCGATAACTATTGCTCTCGTAAATGAGGAGAGTCATTTTGTTGCAGTGGAATTAACAGGTGAGTACCCAATGGCTTACAAGAATCCAGAATGGTCATACTACGCAACCCCACCTGCACGTGCGGTGGCATCAATGTACGCACATCGAGAACAAGCGTTTCAAGAATGGATGTATGCAAACTGCCCAAGAATACCACCTGGGCCTCCTATTGTTATAGATGATTAAATTCATTACAATAATAAATATTTTGTTTTATTTTTTGTTTTTATACATAAATATTTGTTTTCCAAAATATAAATTTTATCATTATTTATTATCTTATTTAACCGATATAAACTTTAATTAAAAGAATACATAATCAAAATAAAGACATAATGTACATAATACATAGAAAACTTCAAAATAAAGAGGTTCATAAAAATTACAAACTAATCACTATCACTATCACTATCCAAGCGATGTGTGGGTAATGAGGCGGAACTAGACCCGGCCATGTCCCAAGGGCTCGGAGGGTTGAAGAATTGATCCACGTTAAACCACGGCTCCTGAGCTGGGGCCTCCAAAGGAGGGTCAACAATAGGCGGGAGGTCGACATTCAGTCCTCGTGTTCCTCTAACCAAACGCCCAACCCCGCGGGTATGTCCCGACCGGATCCCCAAAGCTTCCAAAAATGTCTGACTCGGCGGGGTGTTGGGCTGTTGGGAAAGTGCCTGGTGGGATTCAACAAGCCGGTCCTGTACCACAATAAATCATAAACAAATAAAAAAGTTAGTTTTAATTAATAAAAATTTACAAAAAATACAAACTTAAGTTAGTTACAAGAACTTACATAAATGGGAGGAACTCTTGCCTGCACCGTCCCATCGTGTAATGTGTGGGCCCGCAAAAAGAACTCAGGCGGGGGCTCCCGTTGCCCCTGATTACTACGCTGTATATACATTAATCAAAGTTATATATATGTATGTGTATCTCTCTCTCTATATATATATACATATGTGGATATAAAACGTAAAAATAATAACTTACAGCGTATTCATATTCACGCTGAGCATATGACTGGCGACCGTGAGTACTGACAAGATTATCTTGTCCATGCCTGTTACTCGCGTTTCTTTGGGCAACAAGCATCCGGTGCTCCCTGGTCCAGTAATGCAGTAGATCCCTCCAGACAGCTTGAGGCATTCCATGCGGCGGAACACCTTCGAATTCCCCTAGTCTATCTAACCCACCCCTGTCGCTAAACCATTTCCCCTTGAATTTTGATTTTTTATCCCTGTAGTTCTTTAGGGCATCTTGACGAATCATGTTTTCAATGGCGACCCGTAAGGGGTGACCGTCTTCGTTATTTAGATACGGGTCCAAGTAGAACCGTCTCTGCAATTTTGTAGTAATAGTCAGCATCTACCCTAATTTTTAATGACGTATTTAAATTATAAAATAAATTGTTTTAAACCTGGAGCCAGGGAATAAGTCCATCCCTGATGTGTGCGGGCACCTGATCCCACGAGTCGTAAGTATGCGGGACGGTAGCGACATATGTCCCCAAATAGCTCTTGTACCATTTGGAGGTGTCACCGATAGTCTGCCACCTGCTATTGGTGGGGTCTAGTCTAAGAGTTATAAGTCGTCCAGTCTTCTGAAACTCCCGCTCTAGTTCCTTGTTAGCAGCGGCAGCTCTCCCTGAGCTATTCCCTGCAAAGCAAAAATATAGAATAAATATACATATATATATATATATATATATATCATATGTCTATAAAATATAGAATAAATATACATATATATATATATATATATATAGGGTGACTTTCCGGTGAGAACATGTTAAAAATAAATATACACGTATGGCAGTTTCATTTTTATAATTAACAACTTGAATGGCAGTTTCTTTTTCAAATTTATTACCCGTTTTCATCCTATTTTTTAGATAATGAATGTGGATATATATGATTGGTTCTTACTTGGTTTGTATTTTAAATTTGTTTGTATTTGAAGACTACCCTATATATATATATATTATAATATATATATTACATACATGTATATATACTTACCCCCGCTACGCTTGCAGCCCCATTGAGGATTCCACCCCCAATTTGGAGGGTCATTGCCACCATCTCCGCCATGAACAGCAGCCATTTTAACCTACATAAGTTATATACAAGTAATAAATCAATATAAACAATTATCAAGGTTTAAAATGACGCAAATGAAATATATGCATATTTTTTACACAAATCTTATTTCCAACTTGTTATTCCTAAAATTACCACAATTTTCTAACAATAATATTTGGATTCATATTAACCTAATAACAACTACATTAACAATTACAATCATACCAAAAACTGTTTTCTAACATAATACTAAAAATCATATTAACAATAAACATAAAATTTCTAACATTCATATAATTTATAATTATGATAACATAACATGGGGGAAACGAAGGACAACGAGAAGCACGGGCTACAGAAGGAGGAGGAACAAGGAGAGGAGCAAGAAGGAGAACGACCAAGAGGCGGAAAAAGCAGGAGGAAGGGCGAAAAAGCAGAGCAGGGGGGAACGAGAAAGCAGAACAGGCGAGCACGAAGGGCGAACAATCATATTAACAAAATGGTTTTTCTAACATAATATTAACAATAATATTAAGAATCATCATAAACTACCAATAATTCATAACAATCAAATCCTACAAATTTCTTTAAATCAAACTAACAAACCTAAAATTTCTAAATAAAATTATATAACATTTTTATAACTAATAATAACATATATTAAAAATAATAACAACAATATAAAAATAAATGAGTCTTAGTAAACATACAAAGAAAACGTCGGAAAAGTGGGTCGCCGGAAATGTCGCCGCTAATGCTAGTCGCCGCTAATAGTGTGGGGTCCAGGGCATTAAACTGGCTTTGTAGTCAACAACGTCAGTTGGGCCCCGCACTATTAGCGGCGACGTCGCCGCTAATAGTGTGGGGTCCAGGGCATTAAACTGGCTTTGTAGTCAACAACGTCAGTTGGGCCCCGCACTATTAGCGGCGACGTCGCCGCTAATAGTGTGGGGTCCAGGGCATTAAACTGGCTTTGTAGTCAACAACGTCAGTTGGGCCCCGCACTATTAGCGGCGACGTCGCCGCTAATAGTGTGGGGTCCAGGGCATTAAACTGGCTTTGTAGTCAACAACGTCAGTTGGGCCCCGCACTATTAGCGGCGACGTCGCCGCTAATAGTGTGGGGTCCAGGGCATTAAACTGGCTTTGTAGTCAACAACGTCAGTTGGGCCCCGCACTATTAGCGGCGACGTCGCCGCTAATAGTGTGGGGTCCAGGGCATTAAACTGGCTTTGTAGTCAACAACGTCAGTTGGGCCCCGCACTATTAGCGGCGACGTCGCCGCTAATAGTGTGGGGTCCAGGGCATTAAACTGGCTTTGTAGTCAACAACGTCAGTTGGGCCCCGCACTATTAGCGGCGACGTCGCCGCTAATAGTGTGGGGTCCAGGGCATTAAACTGGCTTTGTAGTCAACAACGTCAGTTGGGCCCCGCACTATTAGCGGCGACGTCGCCGCTAATAGTGATGGTGGGGATACCCTTTTTGCCCCTGGTGGTGTTACGCGCCCCGTTAATATACACCTTTCCACAAAACCAACACCAAACACAATTTCATCATAATTTCCTCATTCATTTATAACACGTTGTTTTTTCTGCTTATATCTTTCAGCCAAGATTAGCTTATAAAAAAGAAGAAATAGTCTATATTTTCTTTATGCTATCTAATTTTTCCGCTAAAAGTCTAAAAATTAGCATAAAGGAACTAAATATTTGATGTCATCTGATTTCTTTATCATGGATCTATCCATCATATATCCGATCATGATTTTCCCGTTTAAATATGAAGTAAGTTACATTTTTAACCATTTTTTTTATTGTTTTGCTTTTTAATTGAATGAATACTTTTTCTTTTATCATTTTTTTAGTATTTGGTAACATTTTGTTGCTTTTATCGTCATTTTGTGATACAGACGACGTCAAAACAGTCATCCCGCAAGCTCGTAAGTTTTGAACTTTTCCTTTCTGGCGTATAACTAAACTTATTGTAAATTTCCCAGCTCATAAATTTAAACTTTTCCTTTCTGGCATATTACTAAACTTATTGTAAATTTCTCAGCTCATAAATTTAAAACTTTTCTTCCTTGTGTGTAGATTTCCTAGCACAACCTATTGGGTTTAGTGCTGGGCTGGCCCATTTATAACATGAGGCAGCGAAAAATGTAAGTTTCTAGTTGGTATCTTGATTTTAGACAACATTGTACTTACGAGGATAATCTTTGTTTATACATCTATGTCAGGCTAAGACGGTGACTGAGTATTCCCACAAACTATTTTTATTTTGTTCACGGATTTTCCTTTCACGGTGTTGGGGGAAACTTACTCGACCAAGGTGTGCATCGGAGTTTTTTTTTAATATTGAGTTTGAATATAACAAATGCGCTACTATATATATTTGGGTAAAAGAATAAAGAGCTCCTCATAAAGGAGTTGAATTATGCGGC
Organism: Erigeron breviscapus; assembly: GCA_034093135.1. Classification (NCBI taxonomy): domain Eukaryota; kingdom Viridiplantae; phylum Streptophyta; class Magnoliopsida; order Asterales; family Asteraceae; genus Erigeron; species Erigeron breviscapus. The sequence goes on from CM067175.1 coordinate 101,231,241, forward strand.
CGAAGAAGAATGCAGAGCTCCTCATAAATGTAAGTTTCTTGATTTTTCTTCTTCGGCCGCATAATTCAACTCCTTTATGAGGAGCTCTGCATTCTTTTACCCAAATATATATAGTAGCGCATTTGTTATATTCAAACTCAATATTAAAAAAAATTGTCAATGCACACCTTGGTCGAGTAAGTTTCCCCCAACACCGTGAAAGGAAAATCCGTGAACAAAATAAAAATAGTTTGTGGGAATACTCAGTCACCGTCTTAGCCTGACATAGATGTATAAACAAAGATTATCCTCGTAAGTACAATGTTGTCTAAAATCAAGATACCAACTAGAAACTTACATTTTTCGCTGCCTCATGTTATAAATGGGCCAGCCCAGCACTAAACCCAATAGGTTGTGCTAGGAAATCTACACACAAGGAAGAAAAGTTTAAATTTATGAGCTGGGAAATTTACAATAAGTTTAGTTATACGCCAGAAAGGAAAAGTTCAAAACTTACGACCTTGCGGGATAACTGTTTTGACGTCATTTGTATCACAATATGACGATAAAAGCAACAAAATGTTACCAAATACTAAAAAAATGATAAAAGAAAAAGTATTCATTGAATTAAAAAGTGAAAGTGGGGTTGTCTCACACCCAAGTTGGGTGAAAAACCCCTCACATATTGTTTTTTTTTAATATTGAGTTTGAATATAACAAATGCGCTACTATATATATTTGGGTAAAAGAATAAAGAGCTCCTCATAAAGGAGTTGAATTATGCGGCCGAAGAAGAATGCAGAGCGAAAAATGTAAGTTTCTAGTTGGTATCTTGATTTTAGACAACATTGTACTTACGAGGATAATCTTTGTTTATACATCTATGTCAGGCTAAGACGGTGACTGGGTATTCCCACAAACTATTTTTATTTTGTTCACAGATTTTCCTTTCACGGTGTTGGGGGAAACTTACTCGACCAAGGTGTGCATGGAGTTTTTTTTTAATATTGAGTTTGAATATAACAAATGCGCTACTATATATATTTGGGTAAAAGAATAAAGAGCTCCTCATAAAGGAGTTGAATTATGCGGCCGAAGAAGAATGCAGAGCTCCTCATAAAGGAGTTGAATTATGCGGCCGAAGAAGAATGCAGAGCTCCTCATAAATGTAAGTTTCTTGATTTTTCTTCTTCGGCCGCATAATTCAACTCCTTTATGAGGAGCTCTGCATTCTTTTACCCAAATATATATAGATATATTAAAAAATTTAGTATGTGAGGGGTTATACACCCAAGCTTGGGTGTCTAACAGCCACATACTCCATTTTCTCTTAAATAATAGTTTGTGAGTGGTTTTTCACCCAAGTTGGGTGTGAGACAACCCCACATTCACTTTTCCTTATATATATATATATATATATATATATATACACACAAATTAACTATAACTGAGAATATATAAGTGACTATATGACTGCTAGATACCTAAACTTTAGTATAGAATCCCTCACATACTAATACTCATATTAATCCGTGTGACATCAGTAGTCATGTGAGCAACTAATCCGCATATATCATCTTCCACATAAGCATTAAGAGTCAAACGCATGTTTAATAAAACCTATACAAAATTTACGAATGTAACGACCTACATGTTGACATGGGTTCAGATTTTCCACTTCGAACCATCATAGGCTTTGTTTTAGTTTTAGAAAACCACAACTAATATACCTTCAAAAAAAAAGCGGCTCACCTTAGACATATAGGGTATGTTTGGCACAAGCTTTTCAATGAGCTTTTAAGGAGCTTTAGCTTTTAATTTGAATAAAAAGCTCATATCATATTAAAAGCTTTGTTTGGTAACAATTAGCTTTAGCTTTTAAAATGAAACTAAAAGCGTCAAATACGAACGCTACATTGCCTAACGTTTTAAAAGAGTGGTAGCTTTTCAACATGTAAATTACTTTTAAGATAGGAACAAAAACTTAAAACAACTCACTATGTTCTTTACTTCCTTTTCCATTTATATATATACTAGGGAGGGGAGGACAAATGGAATGGACGAAAGAACATGTAAGTAATTATAATGTATCAGAATTTTATTTTATTTTTTACAGAAGTTAATGTATATAATAGATGATAATAAATATTAATATTTTTTTTTATTAAAACTTGATAGAAAAAAATGGGATGTTAGGGTGAAATGTGTGACTAACACGGAGGCATCGGTAAGAGACATTTGTATGTATCGCAAGCGACAAGCTGATAGATTGGAGGCATCCGTAAGACATATTGGTATCATTTGTCCTTTTTGGTCATTTTATACTTTTAAGTTACAGCTACAGCTACTTTGCCAAACACCTCTATAAAATAAAACTCTTGCTAACAGCTTTGATGAAAAGCTACAGCTTACAGCTCTAATTAAAAGCTACAGCTTTCAGCTACAACTATCTTTGCCAAACATACCCATAATAACTCATTTAAAGAAGGTGAATCATCACAACTAATTTCAAGTATATTTTCACATATATATTCTCACACAATCGATTTCATCATTGCAATGTATACGGATATAAAAGCTTTTGAATTAATAGCATGAGTTGTAATCCAAAGAAACCTTAAAAATTGGTGAGATCCAAGGGCCACATCTCAGCCCTTGGATCAAAACTGATCAATGGTCTACTTAAAAATAAAATAAAAAACACGGAGGGGTATTTTCGTCATTTGACACATTATCCCACTCTTTTGCTATCTAGTTCCAAACACAAACACACACACACACACACAGATCTCTCTTTCTCTCTCACTCTCCCCTCTTGGAAAATCACCACCAACATCAACACCATTACCACCACCACCACTACCCCCATCGTGTTCAGGTCACCGCCGCGTTCCAATCGAAATGGCACAGCCATCATTTCCATCGTCGTCATCATCTTCATCAGTCATCATCAATGGATCTTGAGATGTTAATATCAATGAAGGATGTATTGAATACGAATATTATGCCTTTTTGTTATGTAAATTCGAATTTTCTCAGGTGATAATCAAATGTAATTTGATAATATGTGATTAGATCTATTCTAACATTTGAACTTGTTAAGTTTTATTAGTTATTTAATTGACTTTGTTGTTTGAAACAATATTGCATACAAGGTGTTTGATGAAATGTCTAAACCAAAGTTTCTTATATATGATTTAGTATCAAATCACATTTGATTGAGTATCGCATAAGGTGTTTGATGAAATGTCTAAACCAATGTTTGATAATATGATTTAATCAACTTTATGATTCTGAATTAAGTTTTTTTGTGTATAGGTTTCTAGATATAAACTCCAATTGTTTTTCTAAATGTATGCATAAAATCAAATTTGATTTTGTAAATGTTTCTTGATATGGACTTTATTTGTTTTTCAAATGTATGAATAAAATCAAATTTGATTTTGTATAGCTTTTTGAATATGTACGTATACAATCAAATTTGATTGTGTATAGGTTTGTTGATATAAACTCCATTTGTTTTGTGGAAATGTATGAGTAAAATCAAATTTGATTTTGTATAGCTTTTTGAATCTGTACGTATACAATCAAATTTGATTGTGTATAGGTTTGTTGATATAAGAATTTCATTTGTTTGTGTAGATATATGCTTAAAATCAAATTTGATTATGTGCAGCTTTTAAGATTTTAACTACATGTATGTGCGATACTTTATGTTTAGAATCAAATGTGATTATGTAAGCTTTACGTATCTATGTTTGTGTAGTTTATGCTTAAAATCAAATTTGATTATGTGCAGCTTTGTAGTTTTTAAGGTATCTGTGTTTTTGTAAGTTTATCTGTGTACAATCAAATTTGATTTTGCATTGCAATATGTTGTTTTTTATAAGAATCAAATTTGATTTTATATATATTTTTGAATCTGTACGTATACAATCAAATTTGATTTTGTATAGCTTTTTGACATGTATGCATAAAATCAAATTTGATTTTGTTTAGATTTCATGATATTGACTCTATTTGTTTTACTAAATGTATGCATAAAATCAAATATGATTTTGTATAGCTTTTTGACATTGTATGCATAAAATCAAATTTGATTTTGTAAATGTATTTGAATCTGTACGTATACAATCAAATTTGATTGTGTATAGCTTTTTGAATCTGTATGCATAAAATCAAATTTGATTTTGTATAGGTTTCTTGATATGACTCTATTTGTTTTTCTAAATGTATGCATAAAATCAAATTTGATTTTCAATAGCTTTTTAAACTGTATGCATAAAATCAAATTTGATTTTGTATAGGTTTCTTGATATGAACTCTATTTGTTTTTCTAAATGTATGCATAAAATCAAATTTGATTTTGTATAGCTTGTTAAAAATGTCCGTATCAAATCAAATTTGATTTTCAATGCTTTTTAAATGTATGCATAAAATCAAATTTGATTTTGTATAGCTTGTTAACAATGTCCGTATCAAATCAAATTTGATTTTATTAGGTTTCTTGATATGGACTCCAATTGTTTTTCTAAATGTATGCATAAAATCAAATTTGATTTTGTAAATGTTTCTTGATATGGACTTTATTTGTTTTTCTAAATGTATGCATAAAATCAATTTGATTTTCAATAGCTTTTTAAAACTGTATGCATAAAATCAAAGTTTGATTTTCAATAGCTTTTTAAAACTGTATGCATAAAATCAAATTTGATTTTGTAATGTTTCTTGATATAGACTCATTTGTTTTTCTAAATGTATGCAAAATCAAATTTGATTTTGTATAGGTTTCTTGATATGACTCCAATTTGTTTTCTAAATGTATGCAGAAAATCAAATTTGATTTTGTATAAGTTTCTTGATATAGACTCTATTTGTTTTTCTAAATGTATGTATAAAATCTAATTTGATTTTCAATAGCTTTTTAAAACTGTATGCATAAAATCAAATTTGATTTTGTATAGCTTGTTAACACTGTCCGTATCAAATCAAATTTGATTTTGTATAGGTTTCTTGATATGGACTCAATTTGTTTTACTAAATGTATGCATAAAATCAAGTTTGATTTTGTATAGCTTGTTAACACTGTCCGTATCAAATCAAATTTGATTTTGTTTAGTTTCATGATATTGACTCTATTTGTTTTTCTAAATGTATGCATAAAATCAAATATGATTTTGTATAGCTTTTTGACATTGTATGCATAAAATCAAATTTGATTTTGTAAATGTTTCTTGATATGGACTCCATTTGTTTTTCTAAATGTATGCATAAAATTAAATATGATTTTGTGTAGCTTTTTTGAATTTATAAATCTCGGCACCATCCTTACCCCCCTACGAAAGAGTATAAAATCAAATTTATGTTGTAGGGGAGGGGGAATCATAACAACGGGCCTTCGACCACCACTATAGGGTTTAGGGTTTGAAGCCCAAGGGTTCGCTTTCGGGGGGAAGGACGCATTCTAAAACCCTAAAAAGGGTGAGGGTTCCCACTCTAGGGTTTAGGGTTTGAAGGCCGAGGGTTAGCCTATCGGCTAACCCTCGACCTTCAAACCCTAAACCCTAGAGCGGGATGTAGTAGGGGAGGGACGTGCAAAATCAAATTTGATTTGGAGGGGGAATCATGACAACGGGGCCTTCGGCCACCGGTCTAGGGTTTAGGGTTTGAAGCCCGAGGGTTAGCCTCGACCTTCAAACCCTAAACCCTAGAGCTTATTATCGTCAGGGAGGGACGCATTCTAAAATCCTAAAAAGGGCACCCTTTCTGGGGAAGGACGCTTTCTAAAACCTTAAAATCAAATTTGATTTTATATAGGTTTCTTGATATGGACTCCAATTTTTTTCTAAATGTATGCATAAAATCAAATTTGATTTTGTATAGGTTTCTTGATATGGACTCTATTTGTTTTTCTAAATGTATGCATAAAATCAAATTTGATTTTGTATAGGTTTCTTGATACGACTCTATTTGTTTTTCAAAATGTATGCATAAAATCAAATTTGATTTTGTATAGTTTCTTGATATAGACTCTATTTGTTTTTCTAAATGTATGTATAAAATCTAATTTGATTTTCAATAGCTTTTTAAAACTGTATGCATAAAATCAAAGTTGATTTTGTATAGGTTTCTTGATAATAGACTCTATTTGTTTTTCTAAATGTATGCAAAATCAAATTTGATTCGGAGGGGGAATCATGACAACGGGGCCTTCGGCCACCGCTCTAGGGTTTAGGGTTTGAAGCCCGAGGGTTAGCCTAACGGCTAACCCTCGACCTTCAAACCCTAAACCCTAGAGCTTGTTATCGTCAGGGAGGGACGCATTCTAAAACCCTAAAAAGGGCACCCTTTCGGGGGGAAGGACGCATTCTAAAACCCTAAAAAGGGTGAGGGTTCCCACTCTAGGGTTTAGGGTTTGAAGGCCGAGGGTTAGCCTCGACCTTCAAACCCTAAACCCTAGAGCGGGATGTAGTAGGGGAGGGACGTGCAAAATCAAATTTGATTTGGAGGGGGAATCATGACAACGGGGCCTTCGGCCACCGGTCTAGGGTTTAGGGTTTGAAGCCCGAGGGTTAGCCTCGACCTTCAAACCCTAAACCCTAGAGCTTATTATCGTCAGGGAGGGAGCATTCTAAAACCCTAAAAAGGGCACCCTTTTGGGGGAAGGACGCTTTCTAAAACCCTAAAATCAAATTTGATTTTATATAGGTTTCTTGATATGGACTCCAATTGTTTTTCTAAATGTATGCATAAAATCAAATTTGATTTTGTATAGGTTTCTTGATACGGACTCTATTTGTTTTTCTAAATGTATGCATAAAATCAAATTTGATTTTGTATAGGTTTCTTGATATGGACTCCATTTGTTTTTCTAAATGTATGCATAAAATCAAATTTGATTTTCAATAGTTTTTTCAAACTGTACGAATAAAATCAAATTTGATTTTGTATAAGTTTCTTGATATAGACTCTATTTGTTTTTCTAAATGTATGTATAAAATCTAATTTGATTTTCAATAGCTTTTTAAAACTGTATGCATAAAATCAAAGTTGATTTTGTATAGGTTTCTTGATATAGACTCTATTTGTTTTTCTAAATGTATGCAAAATCAAATTTGATTCGGAGGGGAATCATGACAACGGGGCCTTCGGCCACCGCTCTAGGGTTTAGGGTTTGAAGCCCGAGGGTTCGCTTTCGGGGGGAAGGACGCATTCTAAAACCCTAAAAAGGGTTAGGGTTCCCGCTCTAGGGTTTAGGGTTTGAAGGCCGAGGGTTAGCCTGACCTTCAAACCCTAAACCCTAGAGCGGGATGTAGTAGGGGAGGGACGTGCAAAATCAAATTTTATTCGGAGCGGCTAACCCTCGACCTTCAAACCCTAAACCCTAGAGCGGGATGTAGTAGGGGAGGGACGTGCAAAATCAAATTTGATTTTGTATAGGTTTCTTGATATAGACTCTATTTGTTTTTCTAAATGTATGCAAAATCAAATTTGATTCGGAGGGGGAATCATGACAACGGGGCCTTCGGCCACCGCTCTAGGGTTTAGGGTTTGAAGGTCGAGGAAGGACGCATTCTAAAACCCTAAAATCAAATTTGATTTTATATAGGTTTCTTGATATGGACTCCAATTGTTTTTCTAAATGTATGCATAAAATCAAATTTGATTTTGTATAGGTTTCTTGATACGGACTCTATTTGTTTTTCTAAATGTATGCATAAAATCAAATTTGATTTTCAATAGCTTTTTCAAACTGTACGAATAAAATCAAATTTGATTTTCAATAGCTTTTCAAACTGTACGAATAAAATCAAATTTGATTTTGTATAGGTTTCTTGATATAGACTCTATTTGTTTTTCTAAATGTATGCATAAAATCAAATTTGATTTTGTATAGGTTTCTTGATATAGACTCTATTTGTTTTTCTAAATGTATGCATAAAATCAAATTTGATTTTGTATAGGTTTCTTGATATAGACTCTATTTGTTTTTCTAAATGTATGCATAAAATCAAATTTGATTTTCAATAGCTTTTCAAACTGTACGAATAAAATCAAATTTGATTTTGTATAGGTTTCTTGATATAGACTCTATTTGTTTTTCTAAATGTATGCATAAAATCAAATTTGATTTTGTATAGGTTTCTTGATATAGACTCTATTTGTTTTTCTAAATGTATGCATAAAATCAAATTTGATTTTGTATAGGTTTCTTGATATAGACTCTATTTGTTTTTCTAAATGTATGCATAAAATCAAATTTGATTTTGTATAGGTTTCTTGATATAGACTCTATTTGTTTTTCTAAATGTATGCATAAAATCAAATTTGATTTTGTATAGGTTTCTTGATATAGACTCTATTTGTTTTTCTAAATGTATGCATAAAATCAAATTTGATTTTGTATAGGTTTCTTGATATGGACTCTATTTGTTTTTCTAAATGTATGCATAAAATCAAATTTGATTTAGTACATACACTTTGGTTTAGACATTTCATCAAACACTTTGTGAGCAAAACTCATTATAAAAATTTTAAACAACAACAACCAAAAATACAACTTCTTATCATATGAAAAAACAAAAGTAATAAAAAAAAACTACAAATCATGGATAAAAATGGTTTGTTTATCAATTTTTTATATAAAAAAACATAAACTACATAAAATATCACTCTAGTAATATCTAAAACATCATCATCCATTTGTTGTTGTTGCTAGTGGTTTGAGATGGAGATCCAGATTGTAGTGGTGGTTGTCGTCGCTGTAAGATGAGAGAGAGAGAAAGCAACTTTGTGTGTGTCTGTATGTGTTGATGGTGGTAGTGGTGGTGGTGGTGGCGGTCGGATATGGTGGTGTGGTGGTCACAGTCCAAGGAAGAGAAGAGAGGGAGAGAGTGTGTGTTTGTGTGTGTGTTTTTTGGTCAGGAGAAAAGAGAGAGAAATGAGAGATATGGTTCTTTTTTTTAGTGTAAATTATGAATATACCCCTTCGTGTTTTATTTTTAATTAGGGGTGTAACATCTCAATCTTTTTAATTAACGGTTGACTCGAGTCGTTAAGTCAACGTAACGTGTATGTTAAGCTTATGGTAGATTTAATGCTTAAATGTAGTTAATGTGTTATACGTGCGGGACTTGAATGTCTTATTAATTGATGTAGTAATGTGTTTAAAGATGTAGTTATGTGCCTTTTGAAGTGCTTGAAGGGTTCATTGAGTTGTATATAGTCCATAGAGGTGTTTTGGGGTAATAATGTGATGTAAGGAAGTCTAGGGACTAGTTTTGACATAGGGTGAAACTTAAAACGGGATTAAGGGTTAACTAAACCCTATTTACAATCAAAATCAGTTTTCCCTTCCTTTTCCTCAAGCCCTAACCGCCCCCTCCCTTTCTTGAGCAATTCGTGTGTGATTATTCCGATTAAAAGTGATTTGAGAGAGTTTTGGTCTAGATCTTTCATCTCCATAATCATCTACAGGTATATATGATGTTTCCCTTCTGATTTAACATTCTTTTGATCTTACTATGTCAATCATTTCTGGTCAAAGAGTTTTGGTTTGGATTCGATTATGTTTGTGAGTCGATTTAGGTCAAATCGGGTGTCAAATCAATTGTAAAATGTGTTTAATGAATCCATGAATCAATATATGATTTCATAGTGTCAATTGAATCATATTTTGGGTGTTTATGAACTGTAGGTGTCATGGTTAATTTCCATGGATGTTTAATGGGTGAGATCTTTTGTAAAACAAAGAGTTTTAAGGTCTGAAAATTCAGTCATATTGCAAAAATTGTATCTCATTTATAATAATGAGTTAGGAGATGAACCTTACATTTTTGAAAAGTTCTTTGAGTCCCCTACATTTGTTAAGAACTGAGTTTCCTCTCATTTGGTTGTCTTGTATGCCAAAAGTAGTCTACGAAACTGAAGATAGTCAAAAGATGAAAGTAGTCTACAGAATATGAAAGTAGTCTACAAAAAGAGTCAAGTAGTCTACAGAATATGAAAGTAGTCTACAAAAAGAGTCAAGTAGTCTACAGAAGAGTATAGTAGTCTACAATAGATGAAAGTAGTCAACAGAGACCATTATACGACACGTATATAGATTGTAGGCCGGTTTAGTCTCGTTTATACTCGTTAATTGATCCTATGTTCATTATAGGTAGTTGGAAATACTTGCTTTGCACGGTAACCTTAGTTATCGTTTGTGTGCGCTTCTACGAGGTAAGATACACTACTTTGACACGCTGAGGGTTCAACGAAAAGATGGTTTCAAATAATAACTTCCCAACTTATATCTTGAATTGTTTGTGGGTATTCGGGGTTACACGGGAGGTGATATGGGTTATGTAGTTGACCATTGAGACCTGAAATGCAGTCCCAAATGAAGTATAATGTAGTGAATGTTATGATATGTAGTATAATGTAGTGAATGTTATGATATGAAGTATAATGTAGCGTTATGTTATGAAGTGATATGTAGTATCTTGTGATGCATTGAGATGTAGTATATGTAGCATGTGTTGTTTTGTGCATGATTGTATGGCTTGCTCATCTAGTTCACTAGACTTGTTAAGTTGCCATGACACGTGCACGTTTAAGGGCCCAAAACGTAAAAGCAGTTAACGTAGTAAATGTTTAGGTAATGTAGTCACCTAAACTAAATGATGCAGTTTCGAGCTCGTAAAACTTTGATGCAGGAAAGTGTTAAGCTTAACCCGTACTTGCCCTAGCCCGGCTAAGTGCGTTGACGTAGGTTGCTTGGGTGGCTCCTTGCAACATGGTCATTGAGATGCAGTTGAGTAATACGAGGGGTCTGACCCGCCCTCATTTGTCTTGTACATACGGATTACTCGGGGATTGACTTGCCATTCCTTAACGACGTTTGATGTTCAACTGAATGGTTGTCATCTAGTCGGGTGTAACTTATGTTGCACATTGACGCGGTTAAAATGTGGTAAAGCAGTTAAAACGTAGTAAAGCAGTTAATGTAGAAAGCAGTTATGTGGTTATATGTGTGTAATGAAGTAAAGCAGGATAGGCACATTTAGGGTGGTTCATCCTAATATGAAGTATTGTGTGTTTGATGTGTGTTGTGCCTTAAAGAAGTATTTAAATCCATAATGTTTGAAAGGGACAAATGTTTATAACTTGAGTGTTATCTTACTTAGCTAATTCGTTAGCTAACACTTGTCTTTTGAAATGTGTTGCTCCCTCAGGTTTAGCGTAGCTGAGGTTGTTGATGAAGATGAGTGAGGAATGGGTAGAATGCTTGATGAAGTCCTTAGCTACCCATAGATGCTGAATTTTTATAGACATTTGTTTATGTTTGTCTTTAATGAAGTTTGAATGCTATGTAGTCGGTTGTTTTGTGTTAGACAGCCGACGGGTTTCTATTAAACTTGTTTTGATGATGCGATTAGTAACACCATTGAATAAAGTAAACCAAACAGATTTTAATTGGTTTGGACTTTTAAAGTTTCTTCCGCTTTCTTTTAACGCCATTAGGCGAAAATTTTTGGAAACCCATATTTTTAAACGAAGGGTGTTACAAGGGGTAAATGTTAATCTCAACCATTGATGGGAATGATCCAAGGGCTAACATTAAGCCCTTGAGATTCATGAAAAATTAAGGATGTAAATGAACAAACACCTTAATAGCATATATCATCAAATCCCCAAAATTTAGAATTTCCAATTTAATTCAAACAAGATTATTCCCCCTAGATGATTTTCCACGTAATATGCGAGTTAAATATATTAAGTTTTCGTTATAACTTATACTAACTTAATAGTTATAAATAAGACACGTTGAGATTTGATGATAATCATTATTTTAAAACGTATTTTGTATCAGAAATTATTAATAGGATGTGGATGCTAATTATATCTTTTATATAATAATGTAAATAATGATATAAAGTTAAATGTAGATATTAGTTGCTGAAAGTTTTTATATATTAGAGATAATTAATGACATCTTAAATTTATATAATATCGTAATTTAACAAACATAGATAAAAAATGTTGAAAAATGAATGTTGTCATTTTTTAAAATCGTTTATTTTTTTAATTATTCTAAACACCATATACATATTAATATCTTTTATTTAAATAACATAATATACTAAGGATAACCACTTGGTCTTGGATTAAGTGGCCAACTAGCCTCTTTTGAGGGAACTAGCGGAGGGGATGTTGACTTGGAGACTGAGATCGAATCTTAATTTTCCATAGTTTCGGGCATTTAACTCTTGAGCGTGTGAGCATACATGTTATCACTCCTGTTCTGCAGGAGTGCGCGATTCCAACTTTCAGCATACTGTCCACCTTGGATATCACTGCCGGGGTTCGAATCATTAACATCTAACACTTGCCGCTCTAAAAAAAATATACTAACGATGTAAACTAAATACTTATAATCAATTCCTACTCATTTACTTTTTTTATATTTATTACGTTAGATGATAAAAATCTTATATCAAGTCATAATTTGATAACAACGTACGATATAAAATAAAAAGAAATGTTATAAAGAAATAAATAAAAAAGTGATTTAAAAAATAATAATAAAAAATTTAGAAATTATTTTTCATATCTATATCATTAAAATAATTACTTTTTATAACTATAAAATGTAAAAATTAGTTTCAATAATTAATGTCTTATTAAATTAAAAATAAGACTATAAAAGTTAACCAAAAGTGAAGCTTTATCAAAAAATTCAAAATTCTATATTTTGGAATTAAGGTTTTTTTTAATATATATTTAGAGATGTATTTTTTTTGAACGGCAAATTTGGATCACTGACGGACCACTGGAGTATCATCGGGCCACCAGGATACCACCCGATCATATCCTCACTAGGCAATAATGCCAATACACCAATTCAGGAGGAAACTCATTAAATATGAGAAAACCTCCTATGTGAGATTCGAACCCATGACTTTATAGTCTCTAGGCCTTATCTCACCACCAAGATGTCACTAGGCTATTATTGACATATTCTTTATTAGTCAAAACAATTCATTTCACAAAACATAGATATGAAAATAGAACATGATAAATCAATGAATATGATAAATATGAAATGTTACATTGATCATCGAGTTTGATGGTTTAATAGGTTTTTATAAGCTAAGCCAAATGCCTTGAAAATCATTTCTAAGTTCTAGCCTGGGAATGTTCTTAAGGAACTTTTATTTTACATGAAACGTCGATAGTGTGCCTGTGTAGCATCAAACTTCAATTATGTTTTAGTGGAATCTTGGGGCACGAAGAGTTTGTCCCGGCTCCAAATTATATATATTTCCCATATTCATACCCTAAATTTGTTATATTACTTTTTATGAATAATTAATAAAAATAAATTCCATAAGATATAGGATGACACCTTTTGATCATAAGCATATAGATTCACTAAACTACTCAGTTCAAGTTATAGAATTTTTTTTATGTCATTTACGAGGAATTACCGAGAAATAAGATAAGTTTGTGCACCGCACGAATATGTTCAATCCAAATGAACATCTAATTTATTATATATAGAAATCACAAATGACCTGTGCAACGCACGAGTTTCACCTAGTTTTTTAATATTTATTGTATAATGGATAAATGATTAGGTCTCCATGTTTTTTATGGATTAAAATATCAAAATGTGAAGTGTTTTATACCCAAACTTATGTATTTAACAACCACATATTTTCACCCTTCCCCCCCCCCCCTCTCTCTCTCTGTATATTTGCAGAATCTACCAATATACTAAAACAATTGTGACATCTATTGATCGATATGTGCGCTTTATTAAAGCGACACGTGTCTTTTTAAATTTATATAATAATCCTACTTTTTTAGTATCATAATAAATAAATTTTAATTAATTAATATATAGATTTAGATTTCTAGTACAATTAGAACTCTTATCTAAAAAATATTATACTATTACAATAATTTTCTGTTTCCAGCATCTAAAAACCAATCATACTTCCTAATAACCAAAAGAGGGTGTATGGAAAAACGAAAACATGAAAACACAAACATGCTTTAGGGCTGATATGATGTCTAGGACAAAATGGAACACAAGTTTAGGGAAGGAGATGTGCATGATGTTAAACTCTATTAGATTACAAGTAGGAACCTTAGTAAATATCCTTATCATGATACTTGCAACAGAAAAGTAATGCTTGCGATCAAAATGCAGAAAACATATATATGAAATTGGGAATGAACATATGAAAGTGTTGATCAATGATGAGTTGGTGTACTGGTTTGGAATTCCCCTGGTGATTTATAGGTCCCAGGTTCGAATCTCATTTCAGCCAACTTTGAGATATAAGTGTCCCTCTATGAGGGTTTGGTCTGGGTTTACTTAGGTTTAGGTCTGAAGGAGCATAGTTTACTCATATTAATGGTCGTGCATTCGGGTGGATTATTAGGGGGTTTTACCCCATCGGGTATTTAAAATAGGCATTTCTGTTTCGAGAGAACTCTCTAACGTGGACCCAGTTGAGACAACGTATGCTAGACGTCTCGTTGTCGGATGACAACACGAAGCTTCAAGCGAAATTCACCTTTAAAAAAATATGTATATGAAAGTGCTAAGCAAATACGATTTCATACTCCCATACCTTTCGTATTACCTCACTATATATAGTTAAAATTGCCTTTAATTTAAAACTAAAAAAGAACTTGCTTTGCACGAAGCGGGTAACATGAATTCACTACTTAAGAAAAGCTTATACTCTACAACCAACAATTACTCACATGACACATGGTATATAAGAAACAAATTGATTTTGACCTAAAACATATTCTGAAAATTTTATTAGAGTTTTTTTAGATAATTTTTATATTCTTGAAAAATATAATCACCAAACAATGTTAGAGTTCTAAAAATTTTAAAGACAGAAACTTGGTTATAGTTATTGGTTTACGTTGTTATTTTAACGTGTTGTGTTCTTATTAGTCCGAAAATATAATTTTAACAAAGAGAATGGAAATGAAGCATTACTTGAAAACTCTTCTATGTCGGATGAATCTGAATTTGTATTATTGAGTAATTATAAGAAGACTTAATGAAGGTTTTTGCTAAAATAACAAAAACATATTTACCAAATTATAATCATACCCAACTCTTTTACTTGCACAAACATTACATCACAAGCAGTAAATTTGCCCAAACTTTTGACCTCCATATAAAAGGCCACAGCAGTGAAAAAACCAACAGTGCTGGAATACTAAATGGGCATGATTTAGTTCACAAGATTCGAGAATGTACGAACTCGGGTCTTTATAGATATGGACAACAGCTTCATTGCTACGTTTTGAGATCTGGGTTCACTTTGGATATATATGTTTCAGCTGCATTGATCAATTTTTATGTTAAATTGGATCTAGTAGAAAATGCACACCAACTGTTTGATGAAATTCCTGAACCAGGATTGGTAGCTTGGAACTCGTTGATTTCCGGGTATGTTCATTCGGGTATGTTTCGTAAGGCTTTAAGTTTGTTTGTTAAGCTAGAAAGTTCGAGTCTTTGTTCGGATTCGTACACGTTTACTGCGGTTTTAGCTGCTTGTGGGCAGATAAGTTTGATGCATTTAGGGAAGTGTGTTCACTCCAAGATTGTTAAGTTTGGTGTGGAATGTAGTACTTTTGTATCAAATTGTTTGATCGATATGTATGGAAAATGTGAGTGTGGTGAAGATGCAATCAGGGTTTTCGATCAAATGTGGTTCAAAGACACGTTTTCTTGGAATTCAGTTATATCTGCGAGTACTAGGAACCAAAGAATCGAACAAGCATTTGAATTTTTGAATAGAATGCCAAACCCTGATACGATATCATACAATGAGATGATTAGTGGCATTGCACAGTTTGGGAACATAGAACAAACAATCGAGATTCTATCAACAATGCCAAACCTGAATTCATCTTCATGGAACTCGATTCTAACAGGTTATGTGAACCGAAACCGTCCAAGAAATGCCCTTGAATTCTTCTGTAAGATGCACTTGAATGACATACAAATGGACGAGTTCACATTTTCAAGCATTCTAAGTGGTGTGGCACGCCTTGGAGCACTTACATGGGGGACTTTGATCCATTGTTTTGTTGTAAAGCATGGTTTTCATGAATCTGTAGTCATTGGCAGCGCGTTGATCAATATGTACTCTAAATGTGGAAACGTAAAGACCGCGGAATTCTTGTTTGAATCTTTACCCAGTAAAAATTTGGTGACTTGGAATGCTATGATTTCAGGATTCGCTCACAATGAGAATTCGACCAAAGTGATAAAAGTATTTGAGCAATTGAAGGAAATGAAAGATCTACTACCAGATGGGATCACATTTCTTAATGTTCTATCGGCTTGTTGGCATAACAAGACTCCATTAGATGTAGCAAACCGATACTTTGAATCAATGATACAGGATTACAAAATAGATCCAACGGTCGAGCATTGTTCTTGTATGATTCGGCTTATGGGTCACGAAGGGGAAGTTTGGAGAGCTGCAGAGATGATAAACCGCCTAGGGTTTGAGTCGTGTGGAAATGTATGGAGGGCATTGCTTGCAGCTTGTGCAATCTGTGGGGATTTGGAAGTGGCTAAAATTGCAGCTAAGAAAGTGATTGATCTTGAAGGCGATGACGAATATGTTTATGTTATGATGTCGAACATATACGCACTGTTTGGTAAGTGGGAAGATGCGAGAACTATGAGGAAGATGATGAGAGACAACAAGGTGATCAAAGAGGCTGGTTATAGCTGGATTGAGATTGGAGGTGTTGTTTCAACCTCCTCCTCTTTGTAATGATACTATAGTTTTTTAATTATACACGTTAAAATTATATATAAAATCTAAAATTGTTGTTCAGAAAGTTTCCTATTTAGACTTAGACCCAGCATGTCCGACCCACTCATAGTAAAAATTTCATGTGAAAAATTGAAAATGAATGCAATAACATGTTTCCGAGGAATAAACATGTACATTAATATTGACTTTTACATAAAACCTGAAAAAAATTTAAAACATTTACATAAAAAATCCTAAGAAAATTTCTTACTCAGATCACTGTGTTCTTAGTTTCCACTCCATGAGTGCAGAAAAAAGGGTGTAATTTGGCGTTAAGCTCTTGCTTGTCAATGGTAAATTTGTCATTGGGGAACTATCACTCTCCTCGAACCATTTCTCTATTGCCCTACGATCATAAGTGTAGCCATCAGCAGCAACACAAGGATCAACCATTACATGCTGTATGAAGACATCAGCAATTTACACATTAGTTGTCTATACAAATTAAAATTATGACAGACAAAAATGTGTTACCAGAATATTGGGCATATGAAGTGATTAGAAGGGGTTTGACCCATTACCTGACATTTTTTACAGACTTTCCATATTGACTCATTACCTGACATTTTGAAACTTATGAAACATACCTTGAGTATTGGGCATATGAAGTGATTAGGAGGGGTGTTCTGATTCATAGATGTGATTCTTTGAGCTTCATCAGCGACTGCTTTCAGTCTCTCCAATACAGGAAGAACTGTATCTTTCAAATCCGGCCTATCTTTTCGTCGAAGTTCAGCACAACTCAAGCCCAACATAGCTAACTCCTTAGCTTCATCAATCGGTCATTCGCCTGCTTCTGGATCCAGCATCATGGCAAACTGATTATCCTCAAAAGCGGTCTCCACCACATGGGTTAGTGCAATTGCTGGTCTTGCAGTCAGCAACTGCAAAATCACTATACCAAGAGCATAAACATCGGATTTTAGAGAAACTAATCCTGTTCGTTGATATTCTGGATCGATGTAACAAAGGGTTCCCGCTGGACTAGTGTCTTTGTAAATGGTAGATGTAGAAGAAGGGTCTGAATTAAGCATTGTTGAAATACCAACATCGCCAATCTTGCTCACCAGATTTTGATCAAGCAATATATTTGCAGGTTTCAGGTCACGATGAACAATTGATTTGGGTTTTGCATTATGAAGGAAAACTAGAGCTGATGCTACTTCCCAGGCAATACGGAATCGAGCAAACCATGGAATTGGTGGCGTGTTGTTTTTGTGAAACAATCTCTCGTCCAAGCTCCCATATTCCATGTACTCGTAAACTAAGCAGCCATGATCCACACACGCACCAATCAGAATAAGCAAATGAGGATGCCGTATTCTGCTTAAAACGTCAAGCTGCAAAATCAAAACTTGTATTTGAGATTAAAGACTTCACAAAACAATCATTCTGTAGATTTCAGTACATACCTCTTGCTGAAATTGCTTGGTTCTATGAGCTTCCTGAGAGTGAAGAACTTTCACAGCAGCAACTGTATGATAAAAGCTCGCTTTATATACACTTCCATTCCCACCTGTCCCTATCTTAAGATCTTCAGAAAACGAAGAACAAGCAGCCACGATCTCTTCCCACGTGAACTTCTGGTACTTCAGTGATGTACCTGTTATGGCCTGCTGAAGCTTTTCCTTCTCTCTAGATTCTTGTAACGCCATCTCTTCTGCATCTTTCCTTACAGCAGTTTCTCTTTGCAGACATTCTTGTACACACTCCGCCTGTCTTTTAGCAACCTGATGCTGCTTCTTCTCTTGTTGAGCAAATGCTTTAGATTCCTCCTCTTTAACTTTTAACTCCTTGAGTCTGATTGATTCCTCTAGTTTCTGTTTTTGAAGGTCATTTAGCTGACATAAAGTAATATGTTTTAGTTTAACATGACTTTTGTTAGTAAAAGTGGCTATATTTAAAGGTTGACTTGAGAAAGAAAATTGAAGTACCCTTCTAGATGCATCAAATGTCTCAGTTTGTGCAATTGCATACATCCCGCGAATGTGCCTAAGCTCAACTCTCAACTTTTCTAGCTCAAAATTGATAGCATTATCCTGAGAGGAGAGGTTCCCAAATTATAAATGTTACAAGAACATGAAAACCCATATACATGCAACAAAAGGATAGAAGGATACTTGGATTTCTGGAGAAATTTCTGAAGGAGCATAGGATATGGTATCTTGATCAGATGTCCAAGAATGGTTTTCAGTCAAAAAACTACTATCGCTTGAAACTGTACTATTTGCATATCTATAATCAGCATTACTATTACTGCCATAAGAAACCGTTGTTTCATCTCCCTGGAAGCTATCAAGAAGCTTATTTCTCGGACTTTCTAAGGAACTTGTTTTTTTGTGAAGCGTCCGGTTTATAGATGAAAGTGCTTCAAAACGTTGCATCGGTAGTGAATTTGAAGAGAACTGGGAGTAGGAGGTAGCCGAACCTTGGTTTGTCCACTCTGTTAACACAGGAAATATGACTATCAAACAGCTAGATTTGACTTTTGAGGTCAACCTGTAACTTCTTGACGTAAAATTCAATATGGATCTTAGTTTATACTCGTATTTAACACTAAAATGATTCTTTGTGTTCTACTCTTCACAATCTCTACCCATGCTTGAACTTTGTCAAAACAATTAAATATTTTAAATGAAAATGAAGGTACAAAATTAGTCACTATGATCTCAAAAGTCAAACATTACCTGTTTGGAAGCTGGGATCAAAACTTGAAGAGTTTGTGATAGAACTTGAATCACTACTGTTGCTGCCATCTTCAGTGGATCCAATAGTTTCAGAATCAGAAGCTCGGAGCGAAGATAGTTTCCCATTTGATAGAGCATAAACTGTACAAAATCTAGGAATACTTTCTGAGATTCTTGATGACAAATTCTGTCCCCTAAACATCAAATAATACCAATAACTTAACAAACGACACCCGATGTAGTGAATACAAAATGTTTAGCACGAATTCTGTACCTAGAGAACAAGCCATTAGATGAAGCTCCAATCACAAGTTTCTTGATATTGTGTTTAACAATTTCCTGTTTTAATGTATCTACTATATCATCCGACTCAATTTGCACAATTTCCACCTCTACCTACACACGAAACGAAAACAAACAGCTTCATCTTAATACCGTTTCAATAAATTCCATCAATATAATCAAGAAATTACATAAAGCTCAAACCTTTCTCGTAGCACACATGTTCTTGAAAGGCATGAACTTTTCATACGTTTGCCATTCGACCTCCTTCTTATACGCAATCACTGCGTCCTCTCTCACTTGTGCAACAGGAACAAATCCCACTACCACATAAACGAACAAAACGCAGAATTTTTTCCTTTTAATCTAGAAATATATATGTTACAAAAATACTTGGAGAAAACGAATCTCGAAATAGAAACTCACTTGGTGTTGGAATTCTGGTAATTTTCGGGCGAATGAAGAACAATTTGAAGAGAAGAATACCTTCAGGGACAAATTTATCCAATGCCCATTTAACAACAAATTTGGTTTTTCTATTTCCAGTAACAGCTAAAGCAACTACCAAATAAGATGGTATTGCTAAGTTATTTACCCCTTTAATCATCCCATCATCTTCCTCCATTTTTTCTGCATAATTACCCAAAAAAATTTTCTTTTTCTGAGTGTAGCGGCTGCTTGACTTTTGGAAAATGATAAAGTGGGATCAGAAAAAAGGGGACCAAGTTTTCATCAATTATTCATCTATGTGAATTAAGGTTGACTTGAAAGAATGTTTTCGGCAGTAAAAGTCTCAACGAGTCAACTCCCACTTTTAGACTTGGACCTTTTCAAAAGTCGTCTTATACTCTTATCTCACAAGTCACCCGCTGTCACTTTCTGGGAGCAATCTGGTTTCGAATTAGGGTTGCCAACGAACCTAGCTTTTTTCGAGCAACTCGACTCGATTGAGTCGAACTATTATCGAGCTCGAGCCCTAAATTCAGGCTCGAAATAATTATCGAGTCGAGCTCGAGCTTTACATAGCTCGGCTCGAATACTTATCGAGCTTTTCGAGCTTTCCATATATTATGTATATATTTATATATATAATTCTTAAATAGTAAATTTCTAATTCTACAAGGGCTATTTGTATAAATTTTGTTATAAGTGATATATATTTTCGAGCTTTTCGAGCCGAGTTTCGAGCCGAGCTCGAGTCATGTTTATAGACACAAGCCAAACTCCAGCCTTTTTCGAGCTTTTCGAGCTGAGCTTGAGCCATATTGTAGGTACAACGAGTCGAGCTCGAGCCTACACACTGAAAGCTCGTCGAGCTATCGAGCCGAGCGAATATTTTCGAGCTCGGCTCGACTCGTAACACCCCTTCGAATCTTGCTAGAGGCAGAATTGAATTTAAGTGGTTGACTAACCTTGACACTATCTTTGCTGGGGGTTATGTGGGTACCAATTCGGTACATGGGATCAAGCGGTTCCCATCAATCTACCGTTTTTTTTTCTTATCTCACAAGTGGAAATAATATAACATTTTCTTTGGTATTGTATATAGTTATTGTTGCCGGTGCACTAATCCGAAAGAAAAAAAGGACCACTCGATCAATTATTGTTTCAATCATCACCATTGAAATTCAACCTTTTAATTAGCACATTATCTCATTGTTTGTTACACTTAAAAATACATGTGCTTAAAACTCATAAATTATACTAATTGGCTGGAATGACTTTCGATGTTATCTCCTCCTACATCAGTGGACTCTATCACATATATTGTTAGCAAATATATGTCATGTGCTCTAATTCATTTTACCAATTGAAACTTATAGACGTAATTTTGAGTAACAAAGTGAGAAAATTATGATACTTC
This sequence comes from Erigeron breviscapus, assembly GCA_034093135.1. Lineage (NCBI taxonomy): Eukaryota > Viridiplantae > Streptophyta > Magnoliopsida > Asterales > Asteraceae > Erigeron > Erigeron breviscapus. The sequence goes on from CM067175.1 coordinate 101,252,909, forward strand.
AAATTTTAAATGTCAAATTCCATACAAATTTCCCTCCAATAAATTACACCAATCTACATGAACCTCACCTATATAAACCCACATCCCTATTTTCTTTTTTACCAATCAACTCGTAAGATTCACCATTTACCAATACTCAAAAATGGCTTCACACAAGCAATCAAATGATACACTCTCAACCAACAACACCATTGAAAACAAAAAAAGAAAGCGAGAAGATAACTTGAGGAATTGGAAGTGGGATGAGGTCATAGTCATAGACGATTCGGAAGATGAACAAATCGATGATCTCAGCTATAATGGTGATAACGACTCGGGCCTTGATGTCGATGACGAATTTCCTATCTTGGATGATTTTGTGGTATTGGATGATATCATCCATCCTGTTGAAGACGATGATAACCAAGTAAGTACTATAAACACAAAATTACTCCACATTTTGATTCAATGTATGTTACAAAATTATTTATACATGCTATATAGGTGAATTTTGAAGCTGACAATGAATTTCCAATCATCGATGATTTCGTTGTATTGGATGAAATTCATCTCAATGAAGATCACCTTGATGATCCTAAGTTGGTAATTCTTTGACTTTAATATTTACTCCTCATTTTGGTCTTACACATTTTAATACCCGTGTTGTATATTCTATGTAGGACGTTTTTGATGTGGATGATGAAATTCCAATGAGGATCAAACGAAGCAAGTTTGATCAAGTGAGAGTCAAAACTAAAAACCGGATGAATCGAGTTTTTGTGGAAGATGATGATGATGAAGATGAAGAATAAATGTTTAGATATCATTTACTTCATTTTTCTTTATTTAGCTTTTGGGGTTAGTTATGCTACTATCTATGTTTTCAGTATTAGTTTTCTATGTAAGTGTTTTTTTGGTTCGAATTCCATGTAAAGGTGACTTCTTGTCATCTTTTTAAGGATTTAATAAACAATTGTCTTCTATTAATGTTATGTTGTGTCATATTTAACCATGTTATATATTAACCATGTGCTGTCAAAATAATTGTGAAAGGTGATACCATTAAACCTTCACCTTTATACCAAATTTTTCGATGTACAACTTAATTAGTCTTTGGAAATTATAAGTTAAAATATTTAATAATTTACGTATTAACAAAATAGCCAAGATACTTATTTTATTTTCTTAATCTTGGGTTATTAAAGTAAGTATAAGGCGTTCACTACGTATATATAAAATGAGAATTTATGGTATATACATCACACTGAATCATGATCTTATTTTATGTATCACTTTATATTTTTTCTATCTACATTAATACACTTTATACATCACATGTAACATTACAGTTTCTAAAAAAATCACTTTGAATTTAATTTGTTTGGTCAACGTCATCTTTACTTTATGAGCTGCTTGTGCATTCTTTACTTTGAATTTAATCGTTTGATCCTCTGTTAACATTACAGTCTATTTGTATAATTTGTTTGGTCAACGTCATCTTTACTTTATGAGTATTGTTATAGAATTAACTATATTAACTAACCAAATCACATTGAATTTAATACTATAAAATAGATAAATTTGTGAACATATCCTACCATTTTACGGAATAGCTGAAAAACAGATAACAACGAATTTGTGATTTTATTTTGTTAACATATCACCCTATTACTATGGACATTATCTTATAGTTAGTTAGAAGTAAAGATATTTACAAGTCATATACTATATACTAAGCAACTGAAATTGTATTTATTTTATTTAGTGCAACAAACTATTTGAGAAAACTTTGAAATTTTAAATTTAATGTACATTTTGCCTCCATTTTTTAAAATTCAATATCATTATATATATATAAAGACATCTATGTCAATTCCATTTCTTATATCATAATCTTTTCCGTATTCACAAGAACAAGTGTTGCTAAAGAAAAGGTATTTTCTATATTGTGAATTTTCGTAAATTGTTTGAGCTATCTATATCATAATCTAATTCATAATGCTTTCATAATAGGTTATTCCTTATTGTTGAAAAGAGTTGCACAAACCAACCCCCACTTTCATAAACCACACAAGGTTAGTATTCTCTAATCAATTTAGCGATTGAATGCATGATAATTCCAATTTTATTTTTTTGGCATTTTCTCAATTCTGTATCTTTATCCTTATTCAACAATAGGTAACAACTTAATATGAAAGTAAATATATATTACATGTTTGGTTTTTTATTTATTTCTTCGAAAATATTATGAGATTAAGAAAGAAATACAAAACTATTAAAATTTATTTTAAGGAATCCAGTCAAAAAACTTAAAGAGCAACATTACCTTCAAGTATCTGCAAAGATACATAGACACTCATCACAACTGCAACCAACAATAAAATAACTTCTACATTGCTACATGACTGAACCTTTGAAACACAGAGCCCATACTTTGAGACCATCTAGAAACCATGTAGAAATTCCCTATACACAGGTTAACCACATTATATAAGAATTCCATTCATTAAGAGAATTGAGAGTGAAGACATATATTAACTCGCTATCCAACAATTTGATGGCAATGTTCAAAAAAATAATAATTTGATGGTTAATTTAGTTTAACTATTTTTATAAATCATGACACACTTGCAAATATATGACATAGATACGTATTTGTCATCTCCATAGGTACGTTTTTTATTGTTGCCGGTGCATGACATTATCTTTAAATAAGGACCTTCCGATTACAATTTCATTTGATCGGCACCCTTTAAATTCAACTTTTTAATATGGACTTTATCTTTAGGTTTGTTAATACTAAAAGTGCATTGTTGTTGTTGTTGTTGTTGTTGTTGTTGTTGTTGTTGTTGTTGTTATTGTTGTTGTTGTTGTTGTTGTTGTTGTTCGTTGTTGTTGTTGTTGTTGTTGTTGTTGTTGTTGTTGTTGTTGTTGTTGTTGTTGTTGTTGTTGTTGTTGTTGTTGTTGTTGTTGTTGTTGTTGTTGTTGTTGTTGTTGTTGTTGTTGTTGTTGTTGTTGTTGTTGTTGTTGTTGTTGTTGTTGTTGTTGTTGTTGTTGTTGTTGTTGTTGTTGTTGTTGTTGTTGTTGTTGTTGTTGTTGTTGTTGTTGTTGTTGTTGTTGTTGTTGTTGTTGTTGTTGTTGTTGTTGTTGTTGTTGTTGTTGTTGTTGTTGTTGTTGTTGTTGTTGTTGTTGTTGTTGTTGTTGTTGTTGTTGTTGTTGTTGTTGTTGTTGTTGTTGTTGTTGTTGTTGTTGTTGTTGTTGTTGTTGTTGTTGTTGTTGTTGTTGTTGTTGTTGTTGTTGTTGTTGTTGTTGTTGTTGTTGTTGTTGTTGTTGTTGTTGTTGTTGTTGTTGTTGTTGTTGTTGTTGTTGTTGTTGTTGTTGTTGTTGTTGTTGTTGTTGTTGTTGTTGTTGTTGTTGTTGTTGTTGTTGTTGTTGTTGTTGTTGTTGTTGTTGTTGTTGTTGTTGTTGTTGTTGTTGTTGTTGTTGTTGTTGTTGTTGTTGTTGTTGTTGTTGTTGTTGTTGTTGTTGTTGTTGTTGTTGTTGTTGTTGTTGTTGTTGTTGTTGTTGTTGTTGTTGTTGTTGTTGTTGTTGTTGTTGTTGTTGTTGTTGTTGTTGTTGTTGTTGTTGTTGTTGTTGTTGTTGTTGTTGTTGTTGTTGTTGTTGTTGTTGTTGTTGTTGTTGTTGTTGTTGTTGTTGTTGTTGTTGTTGTTGTTGTTGTTGTTGTTGTTGTTGTTGTTGTTGTTGTTGTTGTTGTTGTTGTTGTTGTTGTTGTTGTTGTTGTTGTTGTTGTTGTTGTTGTTGTTGTTGTTGTTGTTGTTGTTGTTGTTGTTGTTGTTGTTGTTGTTGTTGTTGTTGTTGTTGTTGTTGTTGTTGTTGTTGTTGTTGTTGTTGTTGTTGTTGTTGTTGTTGTTGTTGTTGTTGTTGTTGTTGTTGTTGTTGTTGTTGTTGTTGTTGTTGTTGTTGTTGTTGTTGTTGTTGTTGTTGTTGTTGTTGTTGTTGTTGTTGTTGTTGTTGTTGTTGTTGTTGTTGTTGTTGTTGTTGTTGTTGTTGTTGTTGTTGTTGTTGTTGTTGTTGTTGTTGTTGTGGTGGTTGTTGTTGTTGTTGTTGTTGTTGTTGTTGTTGTTGTTGTTGTTGTTGTTGTTGTTGTTGTTGTTGTTGTTGTTGTTGTTGTTGTTGTTGTTGTAATTACGGTATACGGATCCGAACACATATCCGAATTTCAGATTTTAACACCTAACCTAACCATGGTTATCTCATTTAGTTATATATAGTTCACTACTTCACTTCACTGCTTCACCCACAAGGCCACAATCGACCAGTCAAACCACTTCTGAATTAAAAAAAAAACAAAACACAACAAAGTCATGTTTCTGCGAGTTTCACACACTCTTAAAAAACCATTTCTTTTACTATTATTTTTAAAAAAACTTTTGTGTCTCAAAGATTTGAAAACGGTGGCTCAAAGAAATTGGATCGAGGAGTAGAGTTTGTTAGCTTTTATGGAAATATGTTTGTGGGTTTTTGTTATTTGATTATATGGGTGAAAGAGGTGTTAAAATCGGGAAAATTGTGTGGTGAACTGCCAAAAGCTTGCTTTCGTCGGCACCTAAATCCCTAATGGATGGTTCCTGCCATATTTGATTATACGAGTTATATGCCCGCACAATGCGGCGGTGTAATTCTAATTGTTGAATCGTGTATCGGCGCCGTTTGTAATCGGCGGCAGCTGGTGGTGGTTGTAATCGGCGGCAGCTGGTGGTGGTTGTAATCGGCGGCAGCTGGTGGTGGTTGTAATCGGCGGCAGCTGGTGGTGGTTGTAATCGGCGGCAGCGGTGGTGGTTGTAATCGGCGGCAGCTGGTGGTGGTTGTAGACGGCGGCGCGGTGGTGGTTGTAATCGGCGGCAGCTGGTGGTGGTTGTAATCGGCGGCAGCTGGTGGTGGTTGTAATCGGCGGCAGCTGGTGGTGGTTGTAATCGGCGGCAGCTGGTGGTGGTTGTAATCGGCGGCAGCGGTGGTGGTTGTAATCGGCGGCAGCTGGTGGTGGTTGTAATCGGCGGCAGCTGGTGGTGGTTGTAATCGGCGGCAGCTGGTGGTGGTTGTAATCGGCGGCAGCTGGTGGTGGTTGTAATCGGCGGCAGCTGGTGGTGGTTGTAATCGGCGGCAGCTGGTGGTGGTTGTAATCGGCGGCAGCTGGTGGTGGTTGTAATCGGCGGCAGCTGGTGGTGGTTGTAATCGGCGGCAGCTGGTGGTGGTTGTAATCGGCGGCAGCTGGTGGTGGTTGTAGACGGCGGCGCTGGTGGTGGTTGTAATCGGCGGCAGCTGGTGGTGGTTGTAATCGGCGGCAGCGGTGGTGGTTGTAATCGGCGGCAGCTGGTGGTGGTTGTAATCGGCGGCAGCTGGTGGTGGTTGTAATCGGCGGCAGCTGGTGGTGGTTGTAATCGGCGGCAGCTGGTGGTGGTTGTAATCGGCGGCAGCTGGTGGTGGTTGTAATCGGCGGCAGCTGGTGGTGGTTGTAATCGGCGGCAGCTGGTGGTGGTTGTAATCGGCGGCAGCTGGTGGTGGTTGTAATCGGCGGCAGCTGGTGGTGGTTGTAATCGGCGGCAGCTGGTGGTGGTTGTAATCGGCGGCAGCTGGTGGTGGTTGTAATCGGCGGCAGCTGGTGGTGGTTGTAATCGGCGGCAGCTGGTGGTGGTTGTAATCGGCGGCAGCTGGTGGTGGTTGTAATCGGCGGCAGCTGGTGGTGGTTGTAATCGGCGGCAGCTGGTGGTGGTTGTAATCGGCGGCAGCTGGTGGTGGTTGTAATCGGCGGCAGCTGGTGGTGGTTGTAATCGGCGGCAGCTGGTGGTGGTTGTAATCGGCGGCAGCTGGTGGTGGTTGTAATCGGCGGCAGCTGGTGGTGGTTGTAATCGGCGGCAGCTGGTGGTGGTTGTAATCGGCGGCAGCTGGTGGTGGTTGTAATCGGCGGCAGCTGGTGGTGGTTGTAATCGGCGGCAGCTGGTGGTGGTTGTAATCGGCGGCAGCTGGTGGTGGTTGTAATCGGCGGCAGCTGGTGGTGGTTGTAATCGGCGGCAGCTGGTGGTGGTTGTAATCGGCGGCAGCTGGTGGTGGTTGTAATCGGCGGCAGCTGGTGGTGGTTGTAATCGGCGGCAGCTGGTGGTGGTTGTAATCGGCGGCAGCTGGTGGTGGTTGTAATCGGCGGCAGCTGGTGGTGGTTGTAATCGGCGGCAGCTGGTGGTGGTTGTAATCGGCGGCAGCTGGTGGTGGTTGTAATCGGCGGCAGCTGGTGGTGGTTGTAATCGGCGGCAGCTGGTGGTGGTTGTAATCGGCGGCAGCTGGTGGTGGTTGTAATCGGCGGCAGCTGGTGGTGGTTGTAATCGGCGGCAGCTGGTGGTGGTTGTAACGGCGGCGCTGGTGGTGGTTGTAATCGGCGGCAGCTGGTGGTGGTTGTAGACGGCGAGAGGTTGTAGACGGCGGTGGTTGGCGGTGGTTGTAGATGGTGGTTGGTGGTCATTATAGTGGTGGTGTTTGGAGGTAAAGGGGTAATTATCTATAAAATAGGAAGGGTATTTTGGGTGTTTCAATTCCTTAATTGAAAATTTGAAAAAAAGGCTTCCTCTATTTATATATTTGATTATGATTATATGGGCGATGTTCTTGCCGGGCCCTAAATCCCTAATGGATGCACCCCTCAAACCGCTTCCACTCCGTCCACCCTTAGCTAAGTTCATATTGTGCGTATTCATTTTAACTAGGTGGTTCGATCCGCCCGATGGGCGGCGTCGATTTCTAAAACGTCTGTGTTTGTTGCGGTTATCCATTTTTTCTTTTTAAAGGCAATAGCGCACACCATCATATTTATGTTTACCCCAAAAAATGATGTAGGAAATAAAATTTAACAACATAAATGTTTAAAAAGTTATAAAAACCATAAGTTACATATATAGATCTGAAAAAACAAAAAAGCAAAATACAAAATACAAAAAAAACGATACTACAAAAGTATTCGGATACTTAAAAAAACAAAACAAAACAAAATTGAAATTTTGGACTAAATCAGAAAGAAACATAAGTGGAGGGGGCAAACTGTAAACTTTTGAAATTTTGAAACATGTCCATAAATTTGAAGAATAAAAAAATGCAAGGAAGGGGTTTCGAACCCCAGACCTCTAGGATAAAAGGCAGAGCGCAAACCACCCCTTCTACAAGCTACTCTGCTTATATTTTTGTAAACTAAATATATATCTTATCTGTTTCTTTGATACAAAAAGACAAAATAATCACTGTTCACATCCTATTGACTTATTAGAGTATGTAATGTAATTTTTCCTTTTTACTTTTAGTACTGGTTAAAAAAAATATAAATAGCGTATGGGGTTAGTGTCCCATTGGTAAGATAATTGACTTTAGCTATTATTCTAATCTTACTTCCAACATTTATATTTGACTTTAGCTATTATTCTAAGGAAAACGATATGTACACTATCAGTTTTTGACGATACACCATTAATGTGCTTTACAGAGTTGTACTATGCAACACAATAAAGCACATTTGATGGTGTATTACCAAAAACTGGTAACATTTATATTTATATACATACATAATATTTGACTTTAGCTAATAATGTTTGAAACAAATAGACTTCTGTATATACGTTTGTAAATCACTAAAAATTCATAAATATACTTTTTTTTTCTCTATATTATCTACTAAGACATGTCTTATGAGTTATGATTCAATGTGATGCGTGGGCCTTCACAAGACCACAACCGTTTTTAATTTTTTAGCCGCATATCACCAAACAGGTTATGTTTTAAGATGTTGTAGTGTAAAATAATGTGAAGTATGTTTAGTGGTGTACTAAATAGCCAAAAAAATGGTATATGGATCATTACCCCATTTTTTAAAAAGGCAATGATACTTGTACCATAATTTTGATATTTTTACCAATATTGTGCTTTGAAGAGTTGTCGGTATGCAAAATTATGGTATCTTATGGTAGATTTATCAAAAACCGTGATACGAATAACATTATCTTTTTGAAAGCATATTTTTTGTACTTTTGGGCTCATACCTAAGTCTCTACGTGGGTTCTTTTATATGAAAGTGATTGTTAAAAACAAAATTTATTTAAATTTATCATATAAAAATTATGTATAAGTTTACGAGAGACCAAACTTGTGTCAAAAAGGTTTAAGGCTAGAAATGGGTGAGATAATACATTTGTTTGTAACGTTTGTAATTAATTGCTGTTAGTATGTGATCATGTAAAATGAACGTATGTCCGGAAATGATTTGAGCCTACGGGGTCACACGTCTCGATTCAAATATAGTTAATATTAATTGATTTATTAATTAATATGGATCACGAATAAGTTAACGAACGGTCGTTAATATTTAACGGTTACTAGCTAACGGTCGTTAAAGTAAGGAGATAAAACGATTAAGGGAAGGTTCTAGAAAAGCCATAGGGGGCCGGCCTCCCTACTAGGTTTCCTAGTGAAACCCTAAACTTGATGGCCAAGTTTGATTCTACCTATAAATACTAAAGGTAGTCTAATGGTTTTCTTTAACAACTACAAATTAAAGAGAATTATAACTCCTAAACCTCTCATCTCCTCCTCTCTTCTTTTGGACGGCCAAAACAAGGAAACCCTTTGGGGTTTTTGGTTTTCGGTTTTGAAGAAGAGATCAAGCCAAAGGTTGCTCAGTTCGTGATCAAGTGCTAGCACACCTATATCTGTCGATCGTGTGTGAAATCGTAGAGGGATTTACTTCAAATCCTTTTAAAGTTTCTTTACTTTATCATCTACATTAAGAGGTATTCCTTAATCCTATTTCAAGGTTAATTATTAGATTACATGGTTTGATTTGCTTCCGTTGCGTACTCGTGAATAATGATATTTAGTTATATATTCTAACAGTGGTATCACGAGCCACCCATGTGATTTTTAATTACCTAAAAATCAAAACTTGAAGGGGGGTTAAGGTTTCATAGTTTTCGAATTTTTTATGAAATTATTTTGATTATTTTATTAATTAATTGGTTTAATTGTAATAAAATAATGAAATAAACAATAAAACTTGAATCTGGAAAATCGGTTAGCAGTCATGTGCTCAAGATGAAGAGCATTTTTGACAAATTGGATTCGATGGAGTACGCTTATCATAAAGAGGTAAAAGTTGGCATGATTCTCAAATCCCTTACTAAGGAATTTGAGGGCTTTAAGCAAAACTATACCATGCACTCTATGAAAAAGAGCGTCATTGAACTTCATGCTATGCTCATTGAATCAGAGAAGACGATTCCAAAGAAGGCCAATGACCCAAATGTTCTTATGATAAAGGGGGGTCGGATCCAGAAAGCTAAGAAATCGCACCAAGCTAAAGGCAAGTTTGATGGTAAGGGCAAGGGTAAGCAAGCTGCTAATTCCCCCAAACCAAAGAAAACCCCTCCGGCTAAGAAAGAGCATCCGACAAAAGACCAGACCTGTCATCATTGTAATGAAGTCGGGCACTGGAAGAGGAACTGTCCCAAGTATCTTGCCGAGTTGAATGTGAAGAAGAAGCAAGCTAGCAGTGTTAGTGCTTCAGGTATCTTCACTATTGAATTATTTTCCTTTACTAAGCGTAAATCATGGGTTTATGACACTGGCTGTGGAACTCATATCTGTAATGAATTACAGGCACTTAGGAAAAGGAGGAAGCTGAAGCCCGGAGCTTTGCAGCTGTTCGTGGGCAATGGTCTACCAGCACCTGTTGAAGCTATTGGAGAATATCATTTAGTTCTTCCTTCCGGTTTAATTATTGTTTTAGACAATTGTCATTATGCGCCATCTATTACTAGAGGTGTAGTTTCAGTTTCAGTGTAAAAACACAACGGATTCATTAATGTTTTTAATGATAATGGTATTTCAGTTTCTAAAAATAATGTTCATTATTTTGATGCTATTGATAATAATGGTATTTATGAAATTGATATGTGTGGTTGTGATTCACTAAATGATAATTCAATGTATAATGTTAGCAAAAGAGCCAAGACTAACTTGGACTCTACCTATCTTTGGCACTGTCGTCTTGCACACATTGGCAAAAATCGCATTGAAAGACTCCAACGTGAGGGGATCTTACAATTAAATGATGAATCGTTTGATAAATGCGAGTCATGTGTTTCCGGCAAAATGACTAGAAAACCTTTTTTGCATAAACCGGAGAGGTCTAAAGATCTTCTTGGACTCATTCATACCGATGTTTGCGGCCCATTTAGACATGTGTCAAGAAAAGGAGCTAGCTACTTCATAACTTTTACGGATGATTTCAGTCGTTATGGTTATGTTTACTTGCTTAAACATAAACATGAAGTGTTTGAAACATTCAAAGAGTTTTAAAATGAAGTAGAAAATCAACTCGGCAAAACCATCAAGATTCTTCGTTCAGATCGAGGTGGTGAATACTTAAGCCAAGAGTTTAAGGATTATCTGAAAGCGTGTGGAATTGTCCAACAACTTACTCCTCCATACACTCCTCAACATAATGGAGTGTCTGAAAGGAGAAATCGAACCTTGCTAGACATGGTGAGATCTATGATAACCTTACGACTCTCCCATTTTCGTTTTGGGATTATGCTCTAGAGACTGCTGTACGCATTCTCAATATGGTTCCAACCAAGAAGGTTGACAAGACACCATATGAATTATGGCATGGAGATATCCCTAATCTGTCTTACTTAAGAGTCTGGGGGTGTGAGGCACTTGTGAAGCGCGATACGCCTGACAAACTTGGACCCAGAACTACTAAGTGCATCTTTGTCGGATACCCTAAGGAAACGATGGGTTACGACTTCTATGATCCTGTCAAAAACACTGTTCGCGTTGCTCGATATGCTGAATTCTTTGAAAAGAAATTAGCTCAAGAGAACAGTGGGAGGGTTGTAGAACTTGATGAGACTCAAGAAGAAGATGTGTCACCTTCTGAAGCTCCCAGCAATCATCAACTTGGGGGGGGGAAATGTTCAAAGTGATGAACCTCAAGTCGATGATGATGAAGTGATTCCACTTCGTAGGTCCGTAAGGACAAGACGTCCTACTGTCAGATTATGTCTGATGGTAGAAGAAAACGTTTTAGGAGATCTCGATGAGCCTCCGAATTTCAAAGCTGCATTATCAGATCCGGAATCTGACAAATGGCTTGAAGCTACGAAGGTGGAAATAAAATCCATGAAAGACAATCAAGTCCGGAGCTTGGTTGATCTTCCACAAAATGCTCAAACGTTGGGTGTAAGTGGATCTTCAAGAAGAAGACGGACATGGATGGAAATGTACACACCTATAAAGCTCGTCTCGTGGCGAAAGGTTATACTCAACGTTTCGGTGTTGACATGATGAGACCTTTTCTCCAGTTGCGGACATTAGAGCTATTAGGATTCTCTTAGCCATAGCTGCGTACTATGACTTTGTGAGATATGGCAAATGGATGTTAAGACTGCCTTCTTAAATGGTTACTTGGATGAAGAAGTCTATATGGATCAACCTGAAGGTTTTATTGATCCAAAACATCCCAACAAAGTATGCAAGCTTCAAAGGTCTATTTATGGACTAAAGCAAGCATCAAGAAGTTGGAATAAGCGGTTTGATGAAGAAATCAAAAAGTTTGGTTTCGTTCAAAATCCCGATGAGCCATGTGTATATCGCAAAGCTAGTGGGAGTAATGTTACTTTCCTTGTCTTATATGTTGATGACATATTTATCATAGGAAAACACATTCCAATGTTGCAAGATGTTAAATCCCATCTTGGAAAGTGTTTTGCCATGAAAGATTTAGGAGAAGCGACATTTATTCTTGGAATCAAGATCTACCGAGATAGATCAAAGCGGTTAATTGGACTAAGTCAAAGTGCTTATATTGATAAGGTCTTGAAACGATTCAAGATGGAGAATTTTAAGCGTGGGTTTACACCTATGCAAGAAGGACTTAGTTTATCTATCAAACAGGGTGCTACTACACCTAATGAGGTGGAGCGTATGCGAAGAATCCCTTATGCTTCGGCTGTGGATCTATTATGTATGCGGTTAGATGCACTAGACCCGATGTGGCGTTCGCGCAAAACATCGTTAGCCGATATCAACAGAATCCAGGTGAAAGTCACTGGACTGCTGTTAAGAACATTCTGAAGTACCTACGGGCTACTAAAGATATGTTTTTGGTGTATGGAGGAAATCCAGACTTAGAGCTCAAAGTGACCGGATACTGTGATGCTGGATTTCAAACTGATAGAGATGACACGAAGTCTCAGTCAGGATTCGTCTCGTTCTTAACGGAGGTGCTGTGGATTGGAAAAGCAAGAAGCAAACCACAGTTGCCATGTCTGCAACAGAGTCTGAGTACATTGCCGCCTCAGAAGCCGCAATGGAAGCAGTCTGGATAAGGAAGTTCATTAGCGGGCTTGACGTGATTCCCTCGAGTGACTTACCCACTGATATGTACTGTGATAACACTGGTGCATTAATCATTACCAACGAGCCCGGAGCTCAGAAAGGTGCCAGACATTATGCTAGAAGATATCACTATATTCGTGAGCAGATCGAACTAGGAGAGATAAAATTACTCAAAGTTCACACAGATTTTAACTTAGCTGATCCTTTCACAAAGCTTTGGCTAGGCCCAAGCTTGAAAGGCATGCCGAGGGCATAGGACTTAAATTAGCTAGTTATTTCATGTAAATCTGTTGTTTCGGTATTTGGATAAGGGATGTTAAACAATTTATTTTTCATAATGAAATAAAGTACTTGATATGTTTGATTTCATTTAATATTAATTGTATCCTATATTTGCATGTTTAATCCTTCAATATTTTATTAAATATTCTAAATTGTCCATTGTCGATTAATTATATGGGAATATAATTAAACTAAGACAAATCTGAGCGATTGGTTATATTCTTTGAATATATAATGGACTGGTCCCACCAAACTCACATGGTATCCATATGATGCATATCGGACTACCCCACTAACGAATTTATCACTTTATGGATCGGCGTCATTAAGTGAAATTCGTAAATGGTTACTTTATTGATCCTTTGACTTGAGATACAAGCAGGTCGGCATGTATGGATTGCACTTACTGATATAGTTCTAACTCTCCTGAATAAGGGAGTACATAAAGGGCTATTTTCAGAAAGTGTAGTGAAGTATGATGACTGACACGTGTAGTCAATACAGGATTTGTTCCTCCAACTAATAGTTGCAGAATGATACCATTGGGCCCCTCATTGGGACTATTTAAGATGTTTACATGGCCATGTCCAAATGAATCCAGATGTGTCTGGATTATGTTTGGTAATCTTAAGTAGTGATGAATGAGAAACAGAATCGTTAAATCATGAAATGACATTGATCCATATTCATGTTTAACACGGTATCTGAACAAAGGGATAATAAATGCCTCAACCATTTAAATATACTTTAAGAAACTATACTTAAATATTTCTGGGAGCATTGGCGTGTTGCTAGACGCTAACCAATGTTATTACCTTCATTTGTTACGAGCTCAAGTGGGAGCTGTTAGTATGTGATCACGTAAAATGAACGTATGTCCGGAAATGATTTGAGCCTACGGGGTCACATGTCTCGATTCAAATATAGTTAATATTAATTGATTTATTAATTAATATGGATCACGAATAAGTTAACGAACGGTCGTTAATATTTAACGGTTACTAGCTAACGGTCGTTAAAGTAAGGAGATAATTGTAATTAAAACGATTAGGGAAGGTTCTAGAAAAGCCCATAGGGGGCCGGCCTCCCTACTAGGTTTCCTAGTGAAACCCTAAACTTGATGGCCAAGTTTGATTCTACCTATAAATACTAAAGGTAGTCTAATGGTTTTCTTTAACAACTACAAATTAAAGAGAATTATAACTCCTAAACCTCTCATCTCCTCCTCTCTTCTTTTGGACGGCCAAAACAAGGAAAACCCTTTGGGGTTTTTGGTTTTCGGTTTTGAAGAAGAGATCAAGCCAAAGGTTGCTCGGTTCGTGATCAAGTGCTAGCACACCTATATCTGTGGATCGTGTGTGAAATCGTAGAGGGATTTACTTCAAATCCTTTTAAAGTTTCTTTACTTTATCATCTACATTAAGAGGTATTCCTTAATCCTATTTCAAGGTTAATTATTAGATTACATGGTTTGATTTGCTTCCGTTGCGTACTCGTGAATAATGATATTTAGTTTTATATTCCAACAATTGCCATGTATACTTTTGCAAAAACTAAATGGTTTCTCGCGCAATAAGTAAAACAGAGTATAGAATATGTAATAAGATTGTATATTGATTGTTGTGTGTAAGAGAATACAGCAGATCCTATATATATAGATCTATACAAGAGCATATCAAAGGATGACAGTTATTAATCAGGGATTATCAAGAATGTCAGGGCCTTAAATGTAGACTTTAATGTACTTTATTATACTGAATAATACGACAGGACGACAATGGCGGCAGCCGTATTGTAGGTATTTTACGGGGTGTAATTGAAAAACGTATTTTAAGTGATCGAACAAGAATAGATAGAAGGGGTAAAATAGGTATATAAGAGGAAACCAGGGGGGGGATGGGAGGGGTAAATGTTTTATAATGCATTATAGATACAATCTTTCTTTATACAACATTTTTTTAACCTAAGTTTCTAGCTTACTTTGCGAGACGGCATGTGCTATCTGACTTACAATACTATTTAGTGAATGAGTGTTAATGTAGATGTACACATATAATTAAGCCTTCAACTTTTTTGTTGATGTATATACATGTCTAAAGATTTAATGAGTGTTAATGTATGATTTTGATCTAAGTTTAAACCAACGCACTTTATTTTCGTTTAAACCTAAACGAATTGTACTGTTTGAAACCCCAAAATCTCAACAAGTTGCTCATCGCCAGTCTATTTCCAGTGAGCCATTAAGTCATTTTTCAGTTTTGACTTTTTTTTTCCTCTCAATCAATGATTGATTAGTTTGTGTGCACTACCCACAAGCACCTTCATCTCACCTCGTCAAAAAATGACGAGGTGGAAGGATAAACCAATCTTGATAACCATTTAAGCATCACCCTCCAATTTATTGGAAGTTTGTCGATGTGAGACCCCAAGCTAGAATTAAAACCTCGAAAGCTTGAGCTTGCAGGAGTTGTAGCAACTCCAACCCGTGGGTCGTGGCCATCTTGAAAGCCAAATTTATTGTTTGTCATTCTGACTTAAATTACAGTAATCACATTGTTAGTTAGATGATATTAATTACTTTATTTCTTTTACACCACACACACACACACACATACACACACACATATATATATATACACACACATATTGAGAGTGAGATTTACCTTCCAAATGTTGAGATTCATAATTCATCGAGTCTATAGACACCCCTAGAGTGTTCAACTGCTTGATTGCTTGATGTCGCATTTTGGTTATTAAGTCCAAGCACAACACTTGACTTAGATCATTCACAACAACAACATTGTTGTTCACCATATTCTCAACTCGAGCGGCGACATTGGGTGGTAATGTTGGTGCTGGTGATGAGAATATGGGTGGTAATGTTGTTGATGAAGATGAGAATATGGGTGGTAATGCTGATGGTGGTGATGAGAATATGAGTGGTGATGAGAATATGGTGATCACGATGCTATTGGTGGTGATGAGAATATGGTGAACAACAATGTTGCTCCTGTTGTGGATGATGTGCCACTAGGTCAAGTGCTTGTGCTTGGACTTCATAACCAAAATGTGTCATTAACCAAACAAGCAGTTCAAACTACATGGGTGTTTATACTTTCTCCAATGAATCTCAACATTTAGGAGGTAAATCTCATTATCAATATGTGTGTATATATATGTGTGTGTGTGCGTGTGTGTGTTTGATATTGTGTAAAAGAAATAAAGTAATTAATATCAAGTACCCAATTCTTAATGTAGTTATTGTTAATTCAGTCAGGAAGACAAATAAGGTATTTAGCTTTCAAGATTGCCATGTGTTGGAGCTTATAATACTACAACTCTTGCAAGCTCAAGGTTTGGAGGTTCTACTTCTAGCTCAGGGTGAGGCTTCAATGGTTATAAAGTTTGTTTATCCTTCCACTTCATCATCTTTTGATGAGGTGAAGGTGCTTGTGGCTAAATTGAAGTGGGTTACGTATCTTGATGATCATTTATGCTTTATTACATGTTTGGTTTTAAATATATTGTTACCGGTGCTTTTGTTTTAAATAATTTATGACCTTTAGATTAAAGTAGATAGTCAATCTCAGCCGTGTAATTAATCTTTAAAATCGAAAAGTTTGTTGGACTGAGTTTTGACATGTGGGAAATACTATTTGATAATATTATCCATTATTATCCATTAAAATGTGAAAGTTTGTTAAGCCAAAATTAAATTTTAAAAGTAAATTAGATGCTGAAAACTAAATATATTATATGTTGAAAAAGTCAACGTTGATCATTAGATTGTGGAAGTTTGTTAAGCGAATTCAAATTAATTGAATTACACATACATTCACATGTAGTCAATTCAAATTCAAATTCAAATAAATAAATTACACCAAGATAGATACAAATAGAATTATACAAACATTTTGATGGATAATGTGATGAAACTTTCAAACTTTATGAAATTATACGGAGGTTTAATAACTAAATATATAAATGAAGTATTCAATCATATTAGTTTTCATCATATATTTTAAACTTTGAATGAAGATCATGAGTGTGTACAAGTTAGTTGAATAACAAAAGTTAATTCACTAACTAAATACTTTAAACTCTTCCTTTAAGTAAACTTTAACCAAATTTATTTGTACATTATACATTTATACCGTGAGTTAAAGTTTTGGTCCATTTGATAATAAGATTTTTTTTATCACAACTCTAAAATCATCCATTTAAAACGGATGAGTAGTTACGCTTAATATGAACATGGTTAAAGTAAAAGCATAAACAACAACTACAACCAAGGATAAACAACAACTAAAACCCTCTTATATGGATAACAGATGAGTATATCTTTAAATTGCTCGATCTTTTCCCACTTACACTCTCTCCTTGACTACTTCCCGCATCTCTTACGGATATTTCTCTAAGTTAGTTACGTAGCATACTCTATATATTGTATTATCTATCTCATCGGATTGTTTACATGGATTGAATATTTAATAATAATACACACTGTATCTTCTACGTGCATGGTTTTCTTCTTCTCTCTATCAATATTGTGAATACACTTGAGAAATTTGAGTCTATCATAGAAGATTTTCATCTCTCTGATATGATTAGTTATCTAATACATTATGAGTTATTTACGACTATCCATTTTACTAATACAGCTATTAGGGGTTGAGGGTGGAAGCATGAACCCTAGCTCGCTTAAAAACAGTGACATGTTGCTAGCGTCTATCAACTTTTTCTTCCTTTGCGCTGCATGTACGTCTATCATGTATCAACTTCAATGGGAGAATTATCTGCACCAAAGCTCGACTTTCCCACCTTTTATCATATTTGAATCCAAATGATTTTTATCTCTTCAAAAAACTTAGTCTTTTTGTGATCATTTTGTTCATGTTTTTGTGATCGAATTTGTTCGTGTAATATTTGTGTTTGGTGAGTTTCTTTGGATAGTACAAACACAAATAGAAAGAGTATTACATATATACACATGCGATTAGAGCCGATCTCCAAGCATGTATCTTAATCTTTATAGGCACTACGATTCCATCAATTGCAAGAACGACATGCATTTACAAACTACTGATCAAGGACATCATGTTATGTTTACAAAATTGATTTTTCTTTGCGTCTGCATGCTATACACATATGCATTTGATATTAATTGCATGTTTGGAATTAATTACATGCTTTTACATGCATGTTACATGTATTATTTATATTCCCTCCGTCCCATTTTAATTGTCCTATTTTGACTGGTTAAGTCTTTTTCTTTCGACTTTGACCGTAAATATCTTTGTTTGTGTTATATATTAGTTGATGAAAGTTATATCAATGAAAACTACATTTAAAACTCAATCAATTCATATATGATATATCAAGTGTTATATAACACAAACAAAAATATATTTACGGTCAAATTGAAAGAAAAAGACTCAAAAAGTCAAAATAGGACAATTAATATGGGACGGAGGAAGTATTACACATATTGCTTTGTGTCATTCTTTTCCTACGTGCAAATAAACTTACAACCTTGTATAAAGGTACTTCAGCTATATATGTTTTAAGTAGTTTACATTCTTAACTGTAAAAAAAGTAACTCCCAATGTCGTCTTCCACGGGTTTTGAGTCCCAATACCGTCTTTGACGGCGTATGGGGGAGGTGGAAATATAGACAGCCTTACCCCTACCAAAGGTAGAGAGACTACTTCCATATGTTATACCAAAGGTAGAAAAGGACCTCCAGCCTTGATGGTCATGAGGATCGAACTCATAACCTCTGTCTCCAGAGGCGAGGGCTCCAACCACTGAGCCAACCCAGTTGATTTTTTTTACAAGCTTACAAGCTTAGATAAAACAATAATTGTACCTTAGATAAAACAATAATTGTACCTTTCAATAATAATTTAATAAAAATTTTAGGGTTACAAAAATGATGTTTTTTATTAATTAATAATTTTTATTGAAAAAGAAAAGTACTCGTAGTAATAATAAGAGGGTTCCAGCCAAATTAAATTAATGATAAATACGGGAAAAAATTAACCAAAAATTCATTAAAAAACCTTAAATCTAAATTAAATTTAAATTAATTAAAGTATATATAGAGTCGTGTAAGGTATAAAAAGTAGTTTAATAAGTATAACCCGGACAACGTACGGGTATAACAATAACCAGTCAATATTATATATATTTTTGGCCTACATTTGCGGTCACACCATTGTAGTTCTTTAGGGAATCGGGATGATCACCATAGTATTTAGTGACTGTATATCTACGCGAAAAATTAGGTGCCAAATTATAACCATCAACTTTGATCCCTAAGACGACTGTTACTCCGACCAATTTACCAATGAAGAATTCCTCTATCCATTGGGGATCACCAGCACCCTGTAAGTTAGAAAATGATATATTTACAACAATTTATATCATATATAGTGAATACTCTCATTAACGGTTGTTATACTTGTAAGTCCCAACTCAATAGATGGTACTACTGAAGACACATCTATGTCGATGGTGGAGTTACTTTGCAATATATGCACTGAACTGGAGACGACCAGTTGCAGTGTGTATATACCAAGTTCTAGATAGATTACTTATTTAAAAGACAATAAGTAAGAACAATGCAATAATACAAATACTTGTAAAATAAATTGATGAGACAATATGTAATTTTCAAGTGTAATTTATTTATTGATGTTAAATAAATTACAAGGTTGTTGCGGAACCAAGATAATACAAGAATGTAAATATCCTAACAACCTATGAAATACAATTGATCTACACTCGGAATTTCTCTAAACAATCGAAACACTTAAAGTTGTGAAATGTTCCTTTTAGCGATTGAGAGAATATTGCACAAGTTCACCAAGAATATTGCAGGTATGCAAAGTGTGAATTCTATCGAAGTGTATTCGAAGAAGTCCAATGTTTTCACTTGAATATTCTTGTTGTGCAATGACTTGTATTTATAGGCAAAGTTAACATTGGGATGTTAACTTTGGCCGTACAAATGTGGTTGAGAGCATTTAAGGAATAGCATTTAATTCCTTAAAATGCAGTGTAAAGTTGCAGTATAAAGCTACTTTATTCAACCAGCTTTATGTACCTTTTGTATTTAAATAATAAGATAAATCTTATTATCCGGGTAAAAGGACATAAAGCACAAAGTCAATTCCTCGTAATCAGTGTAAAGCTTTGTAAGGGCTTTCCACTGATGGTCTCCAGTTTGTAACTGACTAGAATGTCAACTGGGCTTCGCTTCCATTGCCATTCTCTATCTTCCATTTGTTGTCTTCGACTTCAACTGGAATGATTCTTCAACTGGTCAGTTCTCAACTGGAGGAAGACTTCAGTTGCGTTGACTGTACGGTGCAACTGGACTTCAATATATTTCTGGACAAATCTTCTGGGTCTCCAGTTCACTGGACAGTTTCACTGGGTCTCCAGGTGCAACTGGAGACTGGCCAGTTTACCAGTAAACTGGTCCTAACAGGACTTGTCTTGTAACATTAAATGACCACTTAAAGGACTCCATATAGATAAGTGTATTAACAGCAGAGGATATATATTGATTTTGTAATAATGTATAATCTCAACTAATACATTTTTGTTCTCATATGTTATTAACATGAAAAAGGTATTGGAATTATAACGTTTCAGTTAACGTTTGTGTATATTACATGTTGTAAATATAAAGTAAAAGACCACGATAAACTAACCTCTTCCTTAGTCATGATAAGCAACTCTTCCACGGTGCATCCTAAAAGATTTGCAGCAGCGGTGTTAAAAAGAACACAATCCATTCGCTCCGTCTTGTCCATTACTTCTATCACCAACTTGTATCTAAATTGAAATGACATCACTAATACGAAGTAGACTAAAGAAAAAATCATTATAGTATTTGCAACTTACGTTTGACGCGGGTTCATAACATTCTGTTGACATTTTTCGCAGTAATAATGTACTCCTTTGAATTCTACTTTCTTATAACATACAGTGCATTGTATGAATTTCCAGTCGTTATATAAGTCAAATCCAATGACCAATGCATGAATAATAAAGTTTGTTTGCTGGTAAGAAAAGGTCAAAATAAATAACATAAGTGTGTGCATGATATGTTGTAACAATCAATACTTTATATATGTTTTTGCAGAACACCAATTACCTCAGTCTTCCCAGCAGCTAAACGGTTGTAAATATCGGGAATACTTGTCACCATTAAGTCATCTTTTTCAGTTTCGAGAGATGTAAAGATAACCTGTTGAATTGGTCTATAAAAACAGAATTTTATGAATATGAGTGCGAGTAACAATGGTTAGAATTTAATTGTGCTTATATAATAAAGAATTGACGCCGCTTATAACATGTCCCTATATTTGGTGGCCTGCATAATTGGAGGATTCAAATAAAGTTTTGTTGATACTGTGGTCCTCAATTGCAGTGCACCTGAGTAGTTAAAAATAATGTCTTGTTAAAGGGTCAGTTTGAATTCAAATGATTAAAACGATTCATTTATATATAAAAACTAACCATCAAATTCTCGAACTCTGCAGCTAGACAATACAACCACGATATTTGTATCCATTTTTGAACGGATTACATCATCTTCATAACTCAAAGCCACTTTTCCCAGCAACGAAATATTAAGCGTCGTATCACTGTGGGAGTTTAGTTTTTTTATATGACCTTTGTATTTGAAACAACATGTAGAGATAAATTAAGTTTTTAGCAACGATAACATACCTCATATCGGAGATAACAATTTTACGAAGTTGAGAATCTGGTCCTTCATTGCCTCCAACACCATTTTGGATAGGGCCCCACTCTAAAAGGACTCCTATGATATCTGCAATAGATATGTCAACATACGTGTCTAAAAGTTATAGAAGTTCTATATAAATTTTAAACATAAAAATGTTCACCTGTGAGATACGTATCATTCTTAAGACGAGTACGGATTTTGTCGAATGGCATGAATTCAAAGACATAATGACAAAACAGATGTGGACGTATGGGGGAGACTTGTATACGGGTTGCAAATAAGAACTCAACAAATATCTCACGATATAGAGGCCTATACTTCAAGTCATAATTAGCAACTTTCAGCTTATGTATTTTGTATACTGAACCTCCTTGATAACATTCTTGAACTTGTGCATAAGATTCAGAGGGACTTTTGCATGAATTGAAGATCGCTATGATGAGAAAAAATTATATTATTCAGCCATATGTGTTAGATATTAATCGTAAATAAATAAAGTTTTGTTGATACCGCGGTCCTTAATGAGGGAACTTACAACCACTACACAATACATAAATCATATATATGAATTACTTACACGCTCGTCGACTAATATCATGTCAAGAGAAAGATTGCGGCCGGTGATGGGATTGTATGTAGTCCATAATCGTGATACACGAACATTGATTGCCCACTTATCAGACAAAGTAGGACGCAAATCACTAATGTATTGATAAGGGGAGCTCATTGTTGTTCAACCTGGGCTGCAAGAAGAGAATGAAGAGTTTAGATAAACATTATATTTTATAGATATTGAATCAAAACTACCTTTGGTGAGACAGCATTTATAAGCTTATTATAATGACATTTAATAAGCTAACAAATAGACAGTTAAATAACAAAAAATGGCATGACGCTTCTAAATACACAATATGTCATGCATCAGGAACACTAAACCATACCTATAGGCAAATTATAGTACACCTCTTTATATACAACATTTTTGGTCAGATTATTAGCACACTTTCCTCCGTTATCAATATAGAAGCGAAGGCCATTCTGAGAAGTCACACGAGATGCGACGACGTAAAGTTGACCATGTGTAAAAACTGGTTTTTCAAGGTAAGCACAAACGTGATTGAACGTTTGACCCTGACTTTTGTTTATTGTCATGGCAAAACATACTTTAACAGGAAATTGACGCCGCTTAAATCGGAAGGGCCATGATGTTGTATCTGTTGGAGTCATATCAATCCGCCCGATAAAAGCTTTTTCACCAACATGACTTCCTGTGATTATCGTTCCCTCAATAACCAAACGGGTAATCTGGGTTATGATCAAACGTGTCCCGTTACACAGACCGCGTTGCAA
Organism: Erigeron breviscapus; assembly: GCA_034093135.1. NCBI lineage: Eukaryota > Viridiplantae > Streptophyta > Magnoliopsida > Asterales > Asteraceae > Erigeron > Erigeron breviscapus. The sequence goes on from CM067175.1 coordinate 101,275,716, forward strand.
ATTAAGATTACGCAACAATATTATCGGCGCGCCAACCTTTAATTCGAGTTTATGATTTGGTATCCCAGAAAAACGCAAGGTGTTGAGAAACTCAGGGGGATACGCGATTTGCATATCTTCCAAGTTATCTGTGGTTGGACAAATCTGATCGGCACTAAGCAATTCATGCATATCACCTGTCATGTTATCGAGAACACGTAAGTTGATCTTATCAACGATATCATTTGTTGGACATAAAATGCATCTCTCTTTTAAGTAATCAATATCGTTGATTCTATCTTTCAAATCAGGGAATGTACTTTGTACAATAGCATCGATGGGATCATTCTGTATGGGAATCAAAAGGTCATCTGGAACAGTTATCCATGTAGCTTCGTCTTCGTTACTAAGTGCAGTTGCAGGAAGTCTACCATCCCCCATGTCCAGAATCCATTTATTAAATTGCATCGTGTGTTCAACTGCTACCTCATCCATTGATGGGTCTCGTAGTCGCATGTTAATAGATAAAACAAAAATCCTGCAGTTATCCCATATAATTGACTTGTTTATTGAAGATGAAACAATTTCACTCCTACGTGCATTGGGAATAACCGGCAAAATTTGTCTAAAGTCACCACCGAGAACTACAACCTTTCCACCAAAAACTTGGTTTAAGGCATCAGGATTATCTTGCTTACAAATATCACGGAATGTTCGATCAACGGCTTCATAAGCATGTCGATGTTGCAAAGGTGCCTCATCCCAAATTATTAGCTCAGTAACGCGGATCAAGTTTGCAAGATCTGAGGTGACATCTATCCCACAACATGACTGCTCGTCTATTTCAATAGGGATGCGAAACCTAGAATGTGCAGTTCGACCACCCGGCAATAGAAGTGATGCAATACCGGATGAGGCAACAGATAGAACAATTTTACCAAGAGACCTTATCCATGCTATAATCGTTCTCCACAAGTATGTTTTCCCGGTACCTCCGCAACCATAAACAAAAAAAAGACCTCCATTTTTTGCATTTACTGCTTGCATGATGTTGTCGTATACTTCTCTTTGCTGGTGGTTTAAACCAGCATATAAATTAGTGAACTGATCCCATTCTTCGGCCACATTGAATGTTCTTTCACCAGCAATTAACCGATTCCTGCCAATATCCATCAATCTATGATCAATCTGAGGGAGGGATGGAAAATCAGACAACGATTTGTTGTTACCATTCAAGATCGTCTCTATCCTCTTCAAAGTGTAATTTTGTACTTCCTGTTCTGTAAACATCACATTTTGGTTATATCCAAATGCCTACGCTCATCGTAAACAACATCTTCTGAAAGATAAGGTAGGGTTTCTCTAAAGAAGTGTGCATGATCAGAAACTTCACAAAATAGCAGTATTGTTACAAAAAGCTCACGAAGTTGATTGCCCAACTTCCATTCTGATGCGTCTTTAATTGACTGTATCCACTCAACGTCATCCCCTAGCAGATTCCATGCCTTACATGCAGCCATATATGTTGGATACTGGATACCATCTACAATTTTAAGTTGTGATGCTCTTAAAATTTATTTTAAGGAATCCAGTCAAAAAACTTAAAGAGCAACATTACCTTCAAGTATCTGCAAAGATACATAGACACTCATCACAACTGCAACCAACAATAAAATAACTTCTACATTGCTACATGACTGAACCTTTGAAACACAGAGCCCATACTTTGAGACCATCTAGAAACCATGTAGAAATTCCCTATACACAGGTTAACCACATTATATAAGAATTCCATTCATTAAGAGAATTGAGAGTGAAGACATATATTAACTCGCTATCCAAAAATTTGATGGCAATGTTAAAAAAAAAAAAATTTGATGGTTAATTTAGTTTAACTATTTTTAGAAATCATGACACACTTGCAAATATATGACATAGGTACGTATTTGTCATCTCCATTTAATTGATGTTGTAAGTAACTAAAGAGCTCAAACTAAGTAACTGAAAATCAAGTTGTTTTCATATGCGATCAACAACATCTCCAAATAGATAGAACTTTGTTACTACATACTACAATTGAAAGTCAGACATTTTCACAAACACTTAGTGTACATGATTTTATACATACACAAAAATCTTTCTTTTTCATATAAAAACCAGCCAATTCATTTTTCGACCACCCAGCAATAGAAGTGATGCAATACCGGATGAGGCAACAGATAGAACAATTTTACCAAGAGACCTTATCCATGCTATAATCGTTCTCCACAAGTATGTTTTCCCGGTACCTCCGCAACCATAAACAAAAAAAAAGACCTCCATTTTTTGCATTTACTGCTTGCATGATGTTGTCGTATACTTCTCTTTGCTGGTGGTTTAAACCAGCATATAAATTAGTGAACTGATCCCATTCTTCGGCCACATTGAATGTTCTTTCACCAGCAATTAACCGATTCCTGCCAATATCCATCAATCTATGATCAATCTGAGGGAGGGATGGAAAATCAGACAACGATTTGTTGTTACCATTCAAGATCGTCTCTATCCTCTTCAAAGTGTAATTTTGTACTTCCTGTTCTGTAAACATCACATTTTGGTTATATCCAAATGCCTACGCTCATCGTAAACAACATCTTCTGAAAGATAAGGTAGGGTTTCTCTAAAGAAGTGTGCATGATCAGAAACTTCACAAAATAGCAGTATTGTTACAAAAAGCTCACGAAGTTGATTGCCCAACTTCCATTCTGATGCGTCTTTAATTGACTGTATCCACTCAACGTCATCCCCTAGCAGATTCCATGCCTTACATGCAGCCATATATGTTGGATACTGGATACCATCTACAATTTTAAGTTGTGATGCTCTTAAAATTTATTTTAAGCCAAATAAGACCCCGTGAATAAATATTAATGAACTTATATACCACATAAAGTAAAATAATATCCCAGACCCAATCTAACTCCATCTTTAACTCTCCATCACATACAAAAAGTCAAAAACCAAAATCTTAAACCAATAAAACTAAAAGTGAAACAAAAGACAAATACCTATAGTTGACTGACTTTTATCATCCACCTAGTTATTTAACGCAAGTTTCTACATTGGTTATAAATCTCTCAAAAAACAATCACTCAAATATATCCTAAACGACTAAACTCTGTACGTTGTTCAATCTTGTAAAAATATGGATTTTAGAAGTTATACGATAACCAAAAACCTTCATCCTTTGCCTCCCTTACCTATACTCCATTGCTGCACCGACATACCTAAACTGGACTCCCCTTCTCCTCATAATCGGATCTCACTTGGCTACATACACCCTCTTGGATAATGGATACTCATGTGTAGCTGAAACCGAAGTATTCGGGTAATATATTTTAAACATGTGTGTTATGTTTAGTTTGTTACACTTCTTGTGATTGTATGATCTTGTGTTTTTGTAGTTATTTTTTTGCCTTTCATTTAAACCTTTAAAGTTATACCAACTTTATAGGTAAAGTCGAAAGAATCTCAACCTTTGGATTAAAATCAAAGGTCAAGATTTGAACTTGATCTTTGAATCTTAACCTTTGATTTCAATCAAAAGGTTAAGGATTGTCCAACTTTACCTCTAAAGTTGATACCAACTTTAGAGAATCTCTATCCTTTCATTTAAACCTTTAAACTAATGTAGTTGAGAAGATATGACCCGACCCTCAAATAATAACTGTGGTTCCAACAATACAACAAATGGGCTACCGTTGAGTGACATTACAAACACTGTACAACCCCTGAATCAACCAACACAAGTCAGGAGGGGTCGCGGCCGTCCACGGTTAAGTGAACGTCCTGTTACCATAACCAGCCCTACTACAAACACAACTCCACGTCGTCGCGGCAGACCTCCTAATCCTGTGATTGATCCCCTTCCTACATATCAACCCACTCCTGAAAACAATGTTTCTTCAAGAACTAATATTTAAACAAATGTCAACCCAACCCATTTGACCGGAATAAATACAACTCAACGATGTCGTGGCAGACCTCCTACTCGTGTGATTAACCCCCTTCTTACACATAACCTGACCCAGCCCACTCCTCATAACATTGTGTTTTCAAGAACCATTGTTGACACAAATGGCAACCCAGTCCATTTTACCGGAATAAACAATCAACTCTCATACTTGCCAACTTCAAATGAGGGACCTGTAGACATTGTTACTACACCCCAACGCCGTCGAGGCAGACCTTCGGCTTCTGCCAATTCCCCCTTTGTTCGACGCAATGTTCGGCAAGCCGTACATAATCCTGGTTCGTCAAGTAATGATCCTGGCAACATCACACCAAATACCAGAATAAACAATCAACTCCCATACTTGCCAACATCAAATGAGGGACCTTTAAACGTTGTGACTACACCCCAACGCCGTCGAGGCAGACCTCCAGCTTCCCCTAGTTCCCCGTCTGTTCGACGCAATGTTCGTCAAGCTGTACATAATCCTGGTTCGCCAAGTAATGATCCTGTCAACATCACACAAAATACTGATGTCTATCGAAACGCACGTAAACATCGTAAGTAACAACACTTTATTACTGTCTTTTATCGTTACTACATTGCAAGATTTCTTTATTAACATGCTATGTTTATAATTTATGACATCTCAGGTAGGATGTTCGCGACTTGGGACTGTGGTGAAACGGTATGTCAGTGTACACATTGTGGAGCATTATTGTGGTATGCAGAACGTACACTTAAAAGCCGTCAACCCATAAATCCAAAATTCTCACTATGTTTTGGTGACGGAAAGGTGCAGTTGCCTTTTCTCCAACCTGCTCCAGGGTTATTAACAACATTGATGGATTATAATGGCGGGGATCGTTCACAAGTTTTTAGAAAACATATGAAGCTTTTATGTTCTATGTTTTCTTTCACTTCCACCGGGGGGAAAGTATGCACGGATATAAATGATGGTGGAGGTCCTTACACGTTTCGTCTTAACGGGCATAACCACCACAGAATGGGAACCTTATTACCAACACATGAGGATGGTCGTCCTAGATTTGCACAACTTTACATATATGACACAGAAAATGAAGCAGAAAACAGGTTTTATGCATTAAACAGAAGGCTGACTTCGAGTCATGAAGACATCATTCTTCGATCATTGGTTCAAGATTTGATATCTATGCTAGACGAGCATAACTGGCTGGCTATTCCCTTGAGTCTCAGAAGCTAAGGTTTTAGGTTTCACCGATCAGCCAAAAGAAATTGAAAACCACATATAAGAAACAAAATCAACGCAAGTAACATATCTGGAAGTTGGATGTAAACACCAAAAATGCATAGCAAAATACTTATGCATGCAATCTCAAACTAATAACTCATAATGTGCTCTGAAGACCAATTTCTGCTGAAATGTATTGTGGATATTCAAGCATCTTTTATGAATTACAAACAATTAAAATGAATTACAAACTCTGCCTCCTTGTTCAATGAGGTAATGTTTCTCAGTCCAGATGTCTGCAAACAGGTCACCTTGGTACCGATAAACCCAGCTCTAATTCAAACAAAAAAGAACCCAAATCAGATACGGATACCACCTTCTATGAAGTTATGTTCAACTAAATTACTCGCAATGTGCTCACAATTAGTCAACGTCATGCAAAAACTAGTATTCTAAATGGTTTAACGTCCTACTACTTAAAATTGGGGGTGAAAGCAAGCATATATGATCCAAGTAGAGTTCCTTCTTAATAGCATGATGAAGAAATCCCACCTCTAGAAACATCACGTCCCATCATATTCATCTGGGAAAAATGAGAATCTCATGTTACTATAATACTCTAGTATGAGCTATATGCAAAGAAGTCAAATTCAAAATCTTCACACCAATACACCATTAACAAATAATGCTTGTAAATTTAAATTAGTTCCACAATTATATTCCTACAAGTTCTAACACTGAAGATCCTACTTTCAAACGATTCATAGGATTCAACAAACAAACAAAAAGCAATAGTTTATGAATCATTAAATGCATCATGTATTGTCCGAGTAAAATTCCTTGATATAATCATGATGACGCGAGCCCACCTCTACAAACAGCAAAATGTATCACGATCCATCAAATGCATCTGGGAAAAGGAGAATTCTTGTTACTAAATACTCTAAATTTCAGCTACACACAGGAAGTTTATACATAACTCTTATTCAGCATAATTCATGGTAGGAAATGCAGACTTTCTCAGATTTGTAGATTGTTTGGAATTCTCAATATTCTGCTAACATTAGCTATAAGCATGACGACTTGCACACATATAATATGTCGTTTGATCCTATAACTATGAGAAGCCCGTGTGAGTTGTGACCTCATATTCTGTATCCATAAGTTTAGACATGTATCCAGTAGGTAAACAATTATAAAAACTACTATGAAATTGCTTAGTAAAGATGTAAGGGATATCAAATATTTGTCTGTTAGCAAAGAAGATCAAAGCAATCATGCACCAAACACTTAAAAAAATCCTCATTGACTTATAGGTAGAAGTTCTCACTAATACAATGGTGATTGTAATTCGGTCTACTTATAACCCTATAACTTTTATGAAGGTAGACAAAGCACTCATGCTTGACATGAAGACGGGTCTCGTAAATCTCAGTTCATTTCTTTCATGCATTAGGAAAATCATGTGCCTGCAGGAACCAAACTCCAGTCAGATACCTAATCAATGCATCCTCTCAAATTCTAGATGCTAAATCAGCTAAGAAATGTGCTTTCCAATTCTCTGACGTCCAAAGGATAATAATTACACTCATTGGTATATGATATATACATATTTATGTGCTCACATTTTTATGTGTTTAGATGTCACATCAGCAACAACAAAAAAAGATATGGGTTGTGCCTATTGATACAACAGTAGAACATCTACCTTAATATTGTACTTAATTCTATAACATATGATGACTATTATATAACCACATGTAGTCTCGTTAGCTTATCTTGGCTAAAACTCAAACTCACATTTTCTATATATTGAGTAGCTACATGTACATGCTAGTTGAAAAACATTACTAAAGCATTAAGCTTTGCACACAAGAAACGGAAACAAAAATGCCAGTCTCGTACGGGATCTATGTCGTTTAGTTAACGCCAGGCAGTACTCTCAGTTTTATCTAAGATGCACAAAGAAAAAGTACCAACAAAGTTAAAATGGAACACGCAAACATTTTCATAAATGCGTAAAAATGATCATACATAACTGCTCACAGCAATGCAATATTGTAGTAGTTAAAGTCTGACAAATCAATTTATTAAAAAAAATGTATTCAATAAAGCCTTATTACACCAGAGCAATCAAACAGAACACACAAAGCCTGTACATCTCATGATAATAAGAGAAGCTGTGACTCACAATTAAATAACAAAAATAAATATTAGAGGCTGGGAGAGGTACAGCAGAGTATACCCTGCGAAAGAGATCTGCAACTCCTTGAAGTTGTGCTCAGGCAGGATGTCAACCTTGCTGCAGAAACCGCATTATGTAGCGGTAACAGTGATTGCACCCCTCCAAGTTCAGATGGACACCTATCAAATCACATACATTATCAAAAACTACGCCTATTCAATAAACTATACATCATATTTAACTAAAAACTTGCAACATGCTACAAATTACATCGACACTAACATGACCATACCAACCAAACTGATTCAGAACATACAATATCGATGATCAACCTTAAAGCTCACGAAAAACCTAGAACCAAACATATGAATGTGAAAATCCAAGAGACTAAAACCCAGACACCTGAACGCAATATCACCAAGTGCAATCACCCGATGGAAAGAACGAAACACATTGATAGCCTACCACGAGCCTAATAACCCATGACAACGTCAAACCCAACAAGTTTCTAATACAAATACAAAGTACATAATAAACATATAACAAGGGGTGTTAAATTTTTTTGCATAATAACCAACAATGTATTTATTCGTCCAGTCTTCATCATTGTAATTTTCTTTCATAACTTTCGGCATTTTATCAAAAAATGCTTTTGCGCCACATCCAATTCATCAAATCCAACTTTTTTCATACATAAATTTAACATTTTTTTTACACTAAACTCTATGACATCCATTATTTTACCTACAAAATAACCCATACAAACTCAAATCTTTCGGATTTTGCTAACCATATCCTAAATAGTAAAATATTATTACATAAAAACAACCGTCATGTACAACATCATGTTAACCAAACAAAACCCACAATTAATTGGACTATACTTACAACAATTATATACAAATAAAAAAATCTTGAAAGAAAAAAGAAAAAAAAAAGCAAGAACCTTGAAAAAGAGAATCTGGGAACAGGGGAGGATGTTGAAAAGGGGGATTTTGGGATATTAGTACGGGGGGTTGATTTAAAAGCGGATTTCAGATTTGAAAATGATGATTTGTTTATGAATCTGCTGCATCTTGAAGCCATTTTTAAGATCTAGTTTTTTTATTATTATTATTTGTTTAGAAATTTTGATCCAAAAATGATACTAATTAGTTTGTGTTTTGTAGGGTTCAGGGTTTTAGGGTAAAGTTATTACTCCGTATTATAAAGATATCGGGTTACCCGGATATAAAATCTGGGTGGAGTGATTGAGCAAGCGAATCATATATGTTTTGGGCTCGCCATCAAAACAAAATTTCTACCAAGGCCCGTGGACTAGTTTCTAAATCTATTGATTTTTCGAGGTTAAATTTGGACCTGTAAATTCGATCTTTAGTGATACTTTTCGTAAGTGTAGTGTTTTACTTTTACTTACGAAAATGCAGGTAAAAATAATGCATGTAAAAACCTTTTATCTAGTTAAAATTAAACAACTGTAAATGTAAAACAAATAAAACGATATGTTTCCCTTCATTGAAAATCACCGTGCATCAATATATATATTTGTGTTTCGTGAATCTTCGTGTGTCAATTTTATCATGAGTTAAAAGTCAAGATCTTGTCTTATTTGTTTTACTTTAATACTTGTTTTACAATAACCAACATCTTTATCTTTATAACGGCTTCGAATATTAGTGACACATTTTCAATGACACATATCTTGTTTTCGTTGTTCTGATATGTTATGTTGCTTTTTATCGTAATAAAGAAGGTGCAGTACGTTTGGTAAGAGATAAAAGACTCCCAAACCTTAATTTTCTAAGGATAGTGATTCTTCTTTCATAACTCTTATAATTAAGAAAATGACTCAAATACTCCCAAGTCTTTATGATTTTTTACCCAGGTGTTACTACAAAATGCTGTAGTCTCTAAAATTCTTGGAAAAGGAATCAAAAAGGTCATTTGAAAGGTGATTGGGAAAATAAGAAATTGCTATAGAAAGTATTTTCTTGTTAATGTGAGTTTCTTACGAATGAGGTAGCCGGAGACACCAATAAACAATAAACATAACGTGTACTTTGAAAAAATATTTTTTCAATGTCGTGGTGAAATTATATTATGGTATAAAATCTAGATCTAGATGTTACATGTTTGGTACCGAAACATCAACACAAATTTTCTATAATAAATACAGTTCACAGATTGAATTAACTCGGGCTACCTCACCTTTCATATAATTAATCTTTGTATTTTTAGCTATTTAGATCGAGTTATTGTACACTTTCACTATTTTGAAACAAAACTAATTACCTTGTATTATTTTTCCAAAGTGATGGAAAAAAAAAAAAGAATAAATTAAATTTGTCATCAAACTAAGAAACCAACAATAACTAATAACAAAATACTAACCCACTTAACCCATCTACCTCCGGGTCGATAACCCGAAGATATATCCGACTCCATAGATGGAGTGTACTTAAAATTCGGGTTTGAGCCATATAACATTTGGATCCCCTTTACATCATCAATTTTAAGATCCACTTTTCTAGTTCTCGGACCCAAACTTGGGTACATAACCGCTTCGTTAACAGAAGAATGGGCCAGCCCAAGTATATGTCCAATTTCATGGGTTGCAACTGACTCCAAATCAATAGCCACATTTGACCCACTAGTTTTAAAATCAATGGCCCATGTTTCAGCCTTGTCTAAATGAAGTCTACCATTTTCTGGTGAAAATGCATGAGCCAAAACCCCTAAAACCCCATCAAATGCTTCACCATCACCATGATCACCTTGATAAAAAGCTATCTTTATATCCGCCTTGCGATAATCATCTACTTCTGTAAAGTTTACTGGAATAGTAGATGCCCACCTCGCGAAAGAGCGTTGAAAAACACCTTGTATTTGTGAATAACTAATGTAATCAATCATATGACTTGTTGAAAAGGCATATGTTAATGTCTTTTGATGCCACCTTGGCTCACCGTTAAAAAATGCATAATGTTTATGCATATGAATTTTATGATCATTATATGTTTTGTGATCAGGGTCGTCTTTGAGGGTGTGTGAGAACCGTGTCTCCATAGGGCCTCCAAAATTTTGTCCTATGGTGATAAAGTCAGAGACACCACACCTTGGTAACATTATTTGATCAATGGTATTGGAGTCGAGTTTTCCACTAACAGGTAACCCGAGTTTTTGTTGATAGTTCAAGACGGCGGTTTCTAGTGTCTCATCAAATTCGTCGGTGAAGTTGTCAAATGACTCCATGTAACCAAATCTATGGAAGTATTTCTTGAGCTCAGACATGCCAGGAAATTTAGCTCCCTTGCCGGTGTCTATGAACTTTGAGAAGTCGTGCCACGTGTTGTTTTCTAAGAGGTTTGTGACGTTTATTTCCGGTGGTGATATTGGAGGAAGAATTCTGGCGGGGAATACATGTTGGATGAGAAAAAGAAAGAAAAAGATGTTGTAACATAAACCCTTATACATGGTTTGTTGGATTAACTTTGTGCTAGGATTTTGAGTATTTTATACAAGGCATTTAGAGTAGATACAAAGTAACATACAATGCTGCTTGTTATTTACATAAAATACACTACAAGATTACAAGTTTTTTTTTTTTTTTTTTTGAGATAGTTTTATGGTTTAAAGTTGTTATTAGGGATAACCTGAATTAATTAGTTACATACACATTACTGTATGAACTATTTTTGTTAGTAGCACGTCCGAGTAATTTAGTCCTAATTACTCTATATGTTAAAATATGCTTCATACAGTTGTTATTATGACCCTTGATTTATTCATAACTTTTGGGTGTGTTATTGTTTAATTTGGTTAGTTTGGCAAACTTAATAAATCTTCATTTCTTTTTAATTACTTTTGAAGGACTTAATCATATTTTATATTATGATATGATATGATATAATATGGGTGTATGCTGTAATTAGATTATCATTAAAAATGTCTCTCTCTCTTCTCTCTCTCTACTCTCTTTCTCTCTCAATTCTAACGGCTTTTTTCTCCGATCTAAGATCTGAGATTGAAAATCTTTTATTCTTGAGATCGAGATGAGAACGTGAGATCGAGAGTTGAGATTGAGAACTGGTTTAGACCTCCAATCCGGTGGATCTAACCCTATTTTTTACTTTCGGGCCGGAGGTCCCTTCCACTTCGGTGGATCTGGAAGCAGCCTCTTGTTGTTGTTGTTGTTGTTGTTGTTGTTGTTGTTGTTGTTGTTGTTGTTGTTTTTGTTGTTGTTTTTGTTGTTGTTGGTGTTGTTGTTGTTGTTGTTGTTGTTGTTGTTGTTGTTGTTGTTGTTGTTGTTGTTGTTGTTGTTGTTGTTGTTGTTGTTGTTGTTGTTGTTGTTGTTGTTGTTGTTGTTGTTGTTGTTGTTGTTGTTGTTGTTGTTGTTGTTGTTGTTGTTGTTGTTGTTGTTGTTGTTGTTGTTGTTGTTGTTGTTGTTGTTGTTGTTGTTGTTGTTGTTGTTGTTGTTGTTGTTGTTGTTGTTGTTGTTGTTGTTGTTGTTGTTGTTGTTGTTGTTGTTGTTGTTGTTGTTGTTGTTGTTGTTGTTGTTGTTGTTGTTGTTGTTGTTGTTGTTGTTGTTGTTGTTGTTGTTGTTGTTGTTGTTGTTGTTGTTGTTGTTGTTGTTGTTGTTGTTGTTGTTGTTGTTGTTGTTGTTGTTGTTGTTGTTGTTGTTGTTGTTGTTGTTGTTGTTGTTGTTGTTGTTGTTGTTGTTGTTGTTGTTGTTGTTGTTGTTGTTGTTGTTGTTGTTGTTGTTGTTGTTGTTGTTGTTGTTGTTGTTGTTGTTGTTGTTGTTGTTGTTGTTGTTGTTGTTGTTGTTGTTGTTGTTGTTGTTGTTGTTGTTGTTGTTGTTGTTGTTGTTGTTGTTGTTGTTGTTGTTGTTGTTGTTGTTGTTGTTGTTGTTGTTGTTGTTGTTGTTGTTGTTGTTGTTGTTGTTGTTGTTGTTGTTGTTGTTGTTGTTGTTGTTGTTGTTGTTGTTGTTGTTGTTGTTGTTGTTGTTGTTGTTGTTGTTGTTGTTGTTGTTGTTGTTGTTGTTGTTGTTGTTGTTGTTGTTGTTGTTGTTGTTGTTGTTGTTGTTGTTGTTGTTGTTGTTGTTGTTGTTGTTGTTGTTGTTGTTGTTGTTGTTGTTGTTGTTGTTGTTGTTGTTGTTGTTGTTGTTGTTGTTGTTGTTGTTGTTGTTGTTGTTGTTGTTGTTGTTGTTGTTGTTGTTGTTGTTGTTGTTGTTGTTGTTGTTGTTGTTGTTGTTGTTGTTGTTGTTGTTGTTGTTGTTGTTGTTGTTGTTGTTGTTGTTGTTGTTGTTGTTGTTGTTGTTGTTGTTGTTGTTGTTAATATGGGTGTATGCATGTAGGAAAGCATATATAAGAAACAAGATAAAATATAAAGTTGTGGGTAATTTCTATGTTGGGATGTGACCCATGGGTGATGACAAACTCTAATTGCAAAAACACATTGTGAGGTTTGTATATGCAACAAGAAATGGGTGGAGAAAGTTAGGTAGATATTCTTTGGTTCAAACCATGCGATTTTCAAGATTCTAAGCTTAGCTTTCATGAGGGCAAAGTTGGGTCAACCCACTTGGATAGAATTCTATTTGAGTTTGTTGGGTATAACGATCTTTGAACTTTTCAAGCTTCTTTGATTTAAGTTGGATTAAAAAAAACATTATCCACATTAGATTAAAGCATGCCTGATGACAGTTTATCACGACTAAGTTGACAAGGGTTTAATTAAGTCAACTTATCCAGCTTCCCAAGGCGACCACCCACTTTAGAGGTTGTCAAGATAGTCATCGCTGGTGAACCTCCATAGTTACAAAGGGTATTTTCTTTTAGTCTTGAATTCTAACTTGGAACCTTTATGTATATTCATATATTCCTAGAAACCAAACTTTTACCACTAGACTACTGCCCTTGAAGTTTAATAATAAACTTCTTTTGATAAGCTATTCAAAACACCTCGCAATGTTTGATGCATTTTTTAAAGATGATTATAATGAAATGGTGAAGATTTTAGAAACAAAGATAAAGAGATAAGAACAGGTGTTATATGTTTATGTTTTGGTATGGTATATAGTTAAAGAAAAATGAGATGCATTACTTTTGATATATATATCACACTTATGCATAACTGACTTGTATAAAAAACGATACGACTGAAAGTTAATCAAACTTAGCTACTTGCGAGTGACTTTATATCTTGACTACATAAAATAAAATCATCTATATTGTCATATATAAGTATTTTAATGAGTATAACTTAACTAGATTTTTCGAAATAGTATAATATAATTACTCTTGAATTTATTAAATAATCTCATCTAATGAGAAAAGTTTTTCCAGACTAGATTGTACAACAATCAAATAGTCCATTGGGCTTAGTTGGGCTGATATGTTCCCTAATCATTCTTCTTTCCTTTCCAAGAAAATGAGGAATCAATGGGTTTGGTACTTTTGAGTTTTTTTAAGATAAGAAAGTAAAAGAATTATATCTTTGAGGATGAAAAAGGAAATGAAATGATTATCTAGTTGTTTTTGTTAAATAAATTTTTTTCCCATATTTGGATAATTTGAAAGGAACATATCTTTTTTATTCTAATCTAATCCAATTTTTTCTTTTATAATCAAATTCAAGAATATAGCATTAAAGTTACGATACAACTAGCTTTGAAGTTAAACGATACAATTAAGGCATAGGACTAGAATAGTATGCTGTTTTAACAAACAATAATGTAAAAGTAAGGGTAATATAAAAAGAGTTTAAGGGCATAAAGACAGTTTAGACATTTTCATGTTTTAATTATATTATATAATAGTATAGATAGAAGGTGAGTATCGAAGGATCTTAACAGGAAAATGTATCCTAATAAGGTCGGTGGATACAGAAGTCACAAACAAACAATCAATGATTATGTATCTATTTTTTTTTTTTTAACATCAGTTCTACCAATTAAGTCCCAAAAATTTCAGCGATGCGTCTTTGTATTACCAAGTTTATCCTAGGCTTATACACTTATAATTAATACTGTATTATTAGTAAGTCTTAAAAGGTTTTTTTTCCTTTCCTAATTTAAGAATGAATTTTATCAATTAACACAAGTTGAGAAGAACTAAGAATAATTGATTTTATTAAATGAAGCCCTGAGGACCTTCGTTAAGCTACATTAAATATTTGTACATTTAACATAAAATTCAAAGAGTAGACTTTTGATATGAAAATGTACAATTATTTCATGTACGTTAAGTGAAACCTAAGAACTTCATTTAACATTTTTTTATTAAATTAGAGGTTTTGAAATCCATCCTAATTTGGCTTTCTTATTCATATACTATTATACCACAAGAAATAAAAGATGACTATCAGATTAAATATGTTGAGTCCCAATGTTCATTGATAAAGGTCTGTAAATTTGGTGATGACAAATCTGACTTATAAACACTTAGAAATCTTTTGGTTCTTGTAATATGATATGGGTCAGACTAAGCTGACACAGCTTACGTTCTGTCTCTGACCCAGATCATGTTTCATACTTTGTAATTGTAAAATCTTATGGAAGCAAGTGTTATTCAAGCTGCATCAACAATGTGATAGCATTCAATCCAAGTCGAAGAGGAGGATTGAAGATAGAAGACCAAGCTGTTAGTGGAAGGCAGCTTGGGATTAGCAGTCAGCTTGGAAACACTTAGGCAGATTGGTGCTTTGACAAACGGCCCAATCTGTGTCTGACAATCAAGTGAAGATAACAACCTGGATTGAAGATAAAGATAAATGACGTGACTAGGAAGAATCCTAGGATCCAGGTTGGTGGTTGGTTTTACATATGCGTGTCCATACTCTTATTGGATGATGAAGAATGTGCGTCAGTACGTGGGGGACCACAAGTACTATGAAAGGCACGATTGATTATTCCTTTGTCATCCACTGAAAGAAGAATACGTGGCTTCATTGGATACCAAGAGAATGAGAGCTTTCGCCTATAAAAGCCTCATTCATTGACTGCATATGTGTGGCATTTTCCTGAGAATCATTCTTCACACAAGTTTCTCTGCTCTTATACACAGCTTAGTCTGTACGAGATCAGCTTGGGCTGATTCTCTTGAGCTAGAACTTATTGATTGTAGTTTGTCATTTCAGAGGTTGTTTAGATATCTATAGGCTATCTTTATTCCGCAACAACCTTGTAATTCTTTGTATAGATTATTTCTTAATAAAGGATTACATTGAAAACCACAATCTGTGTTCAAGAATGTTTTTGTTTCTT
This sequence comes from Erigeron breviscapus, assembly GCA_034093135.1. Lineage (NCBI taxonomy): Eukaryota > Viridiplantae > Streptophyta > Magnoliopsida > Asterales > Asteraceae > Erigeron > Erigeron breviscapus. Next base: position 101,291,347 of record CM067175.1, read on the forward strand.
TATTGCTTTACTGTTTTAATGATTCCTGCTCTTTACTTACTTACTTAATATATATAAACTGAATCTTAAAACGTTTTTGTTAAAAAGTTTGTAAAGTTTGAGGAAAGTTGTATTCACCCCCCCTCTACAACTGTTATGTGTACAATATACTTTGGTATATTGATACACCTTGGGACGTATCAATTGGTATCAGAGCAGGGGTTAAGAATTAACTTGACTTGATCCTTGCATATTTTCTTTAATAGTAAAGCATTATGTCATCCTATATTGATAATGGTTTGTCAACCAGACCACCCATGTTTGATAAAGATGATTTCATTGGGTGGAAAGGTCGAATGTCTTTGTTCCTTGAATCCATCGATAACAATATGCCTGACATCCTTACGGATGGTCCTGATGCGTAAATCACGCGACAAACGACAGCGGAAGACTATTTTGGTATTTTCTGGATTTTATATGAAACAAACAACTAAACGAGACAATAAAGTAAAATGATAGATAAAAAGAATCCACCACCAAGACTCGTAAAGGCCAAGCCACCGGAATCAAGGATAAAGGAAACACTCCGCCCCACCACTACAATCGATAAAGGTCTAGCCACCACGATTATAGATAAAGGAAACCGAAGATTTAAAAGACCTCACCACAATATTTGATAAAGAACAAGTCACCACAAATATTGATAAAAGGGTCACTCCTAACCACCAAGATCAAAGATCTATAAAGGTAAAAGAAGATTTGTAAGAAATAGAGGCTGCTCTATTAATTTTCATTCAATGTCAACTTACCATTACAATGAGAAATACAACCCCTATTTATAACCAAAACTATCTCCTAGGAATTAACGAAAAGTAATAATAAAATAATAAAATAATAAAAAGCTGTCTTGAACAAAAGACAACCACTAATTTATTAACCAATAAGAAAGGGACAAGCAATCTTCTAGAAGGATTCCTCCTGCAAGTGGGTCCACAAACCGTTATGAATAACGTTGTCACGCGCTCCTTCCTTATCTTCTTTCGACAGCTGTCATTCCTTCTTTATTGGGTCCCCACACGTGATCAGACTTTATTGGTAGGACTGGAAACTAAAATCTGGACCTCAACTGGTGACTTCATCTGGAGCGTTCATCAGTAGACTGGACTGGAGCTAGTCACTTGAGTGCTTCAGTGGAGAACTTCACTGGTGGACTTCTGGAAAGCTTACTGAAGGGTCTTGACTGGAACCTGGATCTGGAGGATCGTAACTGGAACCTGGAAACTGGAGCCTGGAGTCTGGAGACTAGGGACTGGGGGACTGGAGCCTGGATCTGGAGGATCTTCACTGGAGAATGCATCTGGAGGATCTTCACTGGAGAATGCATCTGGAGGATCTTCACTGGAGAATGCATATGGAGGATCTTTACTGGAGAAGTAATCTGGAGGCTTTTCAACTGGAGCATGGATCTGGAATTGCTTCACTGTAGTCTTGACCTGGAGAACCTTCACTGGAGTATTCCATCTGGAGCATTTCGACTGAAGCAACTTACTGGAGTTATTCACTGAAGTAAAACTGGAACCCATTTCTGAAGCCTCGTGACTGGAGCAAATTACTGGAGCTTTGACTGACGAGTCTTCACTGGTGTGCAACTGAAACATAGCTGTTAAGTTCACTGGTGGATGCTCGCTGAAGTATAACTTAAATAGAGCACTGGTCACCCACTTCTGACTAGTGTCACTGATAAATACTTGCTGAGGAACGACCTGCTGATGTAACCTTCTCACTGAAGTGTTACTAGTCGTTCTGAACACTAGCTGATCACATCTGGTGTTGCCCCGTTCAGTGATCGTTGTTCTGGACACTCGCTGGTTGCATCTGGTGCTGACCAGTTCACTGGTCGCGATCAGTTGAAGTTGCTTCAGCGAGAGTTGTTTCTGATCACGACTTATTTTGTCACTGGCGGGCAGCAAGATCAGTAAGGCTTGTCTTATCACTTCAGTACTTGACTTAAGATCAGTATACACCAGTAGTTTAAATCCAATAAAGGATATCCAAGTGTTATTTGTTGCTTGCTGAACTTCATTTAATAAAAACACGAGCCGAATATTTATGCGGAAATGGCTCGGGGTCATTCCTGCATCAGGTCCTTATGTTCCTACACAAACCATTGTGGTGGAAGCTGTGGAAAGGGAAGGTCAACCAACCATTCCTGCCACAGTCAAATCCATTGTTAAGGACAAGGCAGATTGGGGGGATGAGGATAGGAGGTTGGCAAACTTGGATGTGAAGGCTAGAAATTTCATTGTCCAAGCTGTGCCCAAAGACCTTTACCATTCTATTAAAATGTGTTCTACAGCTAAGAAAATGTGGGGTACATTGACTGTCATGTTTGAGGGTTGCTCTACTTCCATGGAATCCACAATTACTACATTGACCAGGAGGTATGAGAGATTTTTCTCTTTGAGAAATGAATCCTTGACTGACACTCATACCCGCTTTAATGCTTTGGTAAATGATTTAGCTGCTGTTGGAATTGTTAAGAAAAATGAGGTTTTAAAGAGTAAATTTCTTGATTCATTACCACCTAAATGGAACAACTATATTTCTTCTGTTAAATTAAGTTCTGTTTATCATGATCTTGATCTCCCTGGACTTTTTGGTTTACTTCATAACCAAGAATGTTCAGAGGCTGAAAAGTTAATTGCTATGGGTGATTCTTATAGTCAGTCTGCTGCTGCACTTGTTGCTTCTATGACTGAACACCCTAGTTCAATTAGTAATGAGATCATTCCTTGTGTTAATGATGATATTCCTGAGATGTCTAATCCTAACTCTTTTTGTGCTGAATCTGAATGTGATGAATCTGATGGTGATGAACTAGCTAATGAAGTAGCTATATTGGCTGAAAGGATTAGAAAGAGATCCTTTAATAAGTTTAAAGGAAAAGGAAAAGGTGGCCAAGCTGATAAGACCAAGAAGCCATTTGACATGTCCAAAGTCACTTGTTACAAGTGTGGCAAGACTGGGCATATGGCTGAAGATTGCAGGTCTAAAGAGTCTACTCAAGCTGTGCCAACCAAAGGTGGAAGAGGTGAAAAATACTCAAAGCTCAAGAATAAGTACAAAGCCTTGAAAGCACAAGTAGCTGAGCTGACTGAGAAGGTGAACAAAAGTAAAAAGAGTCTGGTAGCCAAAGACTGGGCTGAAAGTGCCACATCATCTGATGATGAGCTATATAAAGATGCCAAGTGTTTCATGGCTAAAGAAGCTACTCAAAGATTTGCTGAAGATCTGGTGAAAATACAACAGCAATCTGAGTCAGCTCACCAGGCATCTACCAGTCAGACTGCTCCACCTGAGGTAATTTCTTTTTCCAATCTGTCTGATAATGAGAAACTGTCTAGACTGAATAGACTTGGTGATGAGGTTCTGTTACAAAAACACTTTAATCAAGAACTCAAAAAGGAAATACATGTTTTGAAACTTGATAACAGCTCTAAAAGTCACACCATTGAAAAACTAGAATCTGAAGTTAAAGCTCAAAAACAATTAAACTTCATTTTGGTTAAAGAAGCTAAAACTGCAGAAGAAAAGTTTTAAAAAGTTAAGCAAATTACTGAATCATGGTGTATATGTTCCAAAAGAGTTGCTAAGTGTGTAAATAACCAAATACCTCATCAAATCCAAGCTATTTTTGATGGTGATTATGATAGGGCCATAGCCATTGCTGAAGTCTGTGCTATGGAGCCTTGTTATCAGCCTCCTTCACCACCCAAAGTCCAAACCAAAGGAATGAAATCTAAACCAATTAAGTTGGTTCAGAAATCTGGTATTGGGTTTAAAGATCCTGAAACCATTGATCAGACCATTGCTGAAGCTGTGTCTGAAGCTGATAAGGTTGTTGAGTTAA
>CM067175.1:101296235-101441300 GCA_034093135.1 Erigeron breviscapus
TACTCATCTTAAGGCTGTAAAAAGAATCTTCAGATACCTTAAAGGTAGTCCCAATATGGGTCTTTGGTATCCCAAAGACTCAGGATTTGATCTAATTGGCTATTCAGATTCTGACTTTGCAGGCTGTAAGATTGACAGAAAAAGTACTTCAGGAGCTTGTCAATTACTTGGCAATAGACTTGTAAGCTGGTCCAGCAAGAAGCAGCATTCAGTTTCCATCTCAACTGCAGAAGCTGAGTATGTTGCTGCAGGAAGTTGTTGTTCCTAAATTCTCTTGATGCAATATCAGCTTCAAGACTATGGTGTCACTGCATCAAAAACTCCAATCTTTTGTGACAGTACCAGTGCCATAGCAATTTCAAACAATCCTGTGCTTCATTCAAGGACCAAGCACATTGATATAAGATATCATTTCATTAGGGATCATGTGATGAAAGAAGATGTTGAACTCCACTTCATTCCAACAGATAATCAGCTTGCTGACTTGTTTACAAAGCCTTTGGATGAATCAAGGTTCAACTATCTCATAAGTAAGCTAGGTATGCTAAATTTGTAAAAGGTAGTGAGCTAAGTAATAACAAATCTGACCCCTTAGAGTTATTCTAAATTTTGAGGGTAAGTTGTGTCTGACCCAGACTACCCTTTCACACTTGGTGTATTTCCAAGTAAAAGAGGGTAAGCTGAGTCTGACCCAGCTTCGTGGTTATTTTTGTTATTAAATATCTCAGTGCGTTTTATTACTTTAATTATTTTATTTAGTTACTTGTTGATCCTATTGGAGTGTGACACGTGTAGTGGTAACAGCTGGTTACTGAAAAAGTACCTCCACTACTTGTTCATCCTCCAATCAAAATCTTTCTCTCTCCAACTTTTTCAAACGGATATTTTGAATAATGTATATAATATCAGTTTAACCTAAATCCCAAATCACTTCTTCATTTTTCTCAAAATCAATCTCTTTTTCTCTCTAATCTGAATACTGTTTTATTAATTTCTTTAAAATTCTTCTTATAAAAATTGTTTTAAAATGGCATCATTATATATTTCTTCTAATAACTCTCAATCTAATTCTTCTTCTGAATCTGAGGTCCCATACCCAGCTCCAGTAAGCGTGAGTAAGCTTACACCCTATGTGGTGGGTAATAATGTGGTAGTAGTCCCGGCTGATCTTGATACTGGTAAAATCAAGATTGGTAGTCTCGTCTCAGCCAATGTTCATCCTCCTTCTTGGGCTAAAGGATATGATGAGATTGTAGCATTTTTGTGGTACCATCCATTTGGCAAGATGATGATTGAGAAGCCTGATATGGTGTTTAAGGATCTTTTGTGTGAATTTTGGGCAAGCTGCTATGTGGGTAAGAACAAGAAAGAAGATAATGCAATCTATGGCACAATCCTCAACGGTAAGACAAAGGTATATATTTCTTATAAGAGGATTAGGTCTGCTTTTGAGCTGTCTTATATGCCTGATGACATTTATGAAAGTGTTGTGTCTCACACTGAAGCCAAAAGTGTTTTACAAGAGGTTGGATATACTGGTCCATTGGCTTCAGTGGTTAAAATGAAACATTTAACTGGAATTTGGAATTATCTTTTGAGCACAAATTCAAAAACTTTACAAGTAAAGGCAGGCAGCTTTGATCAACCTAATGCCTTAGAGATGCAAATTTTTCATGCTATGGTTACTATGACTAGAATAGATTTTGCTGCAATAATTTTTAGAGACTTGGTTGGCCGAGTCAATAATAAGAGCCTTACCATACCTTATGGTAGGATTCTTGCTCTTATCATTGAAGCAATACTTGACAATGATTTCAGTCTGGCAACTGGTCAGACTGTGGAATGCAAGGCCATCAATAATAATATTTTCAATAGTCCCAAGGTAACTGTGCAGGGTCTGACCCGAGCAATGCAGGTTTACCTTGATTTTTGCAGGCAAAGAGAAAGGGAACAAGAAGCACTTGAGGAAGCTGTCCCTTCTTCGACGCGATCTGAGTCTGACACTCAATCTGCCAATCAGAGGGACCCAGGTACACATGCTTCTGAACCCTCAAACTCTTCCCAATCTATTCAATCTTCTTCTCCTTCAAAAGAGGGTGAAGGGTTGGCCAAATCATCAGCCTCCCTAGCCACACCCTCATCCACTCATTCAAAATCCGCTTCTAAAAGACCCATTATTGAGGAGTTAGTACCTTACAGTGCCAAAAAGAAAAGAACACAAAGGAAATCTGTGTCAGCTTCTGGGTTGATATTGCAACATCCAATCTTGAGATCCCCTAAGGTGCAGTGGCAGCTAAGGAATGTTCCAAAGCTGACTCTGCCACCCAAGCTGATATTCCGAATACACCACACCCATCTGCACTCTCTCAAAAGAGTGTAGACGAGCTAAAGGGAACAACTACTGTTACCCAACCCTCCAAACAGGGTGAAGGTATTGAAAGAAATACCTCCTCCCAAGGTCATACTGAGTCTGCACCTAAAACGCCATCATCAGCCTCCCAAAAAGTTGATGATATCATTAAAGGGATAACAGAGGATCTAGTCCAGATCCAAAATGAGTCAGAGTCTATGCACATCAATTCTGAGGATGGTCAGCCAAAGGAGAGAAGTATCGAACGCACTGGTGACAATGTTTCTCCTCCCCAAGCTGATCAGACTCCTTCTCTCTTACACTCTGAGTCTGCACAGGCTGTCAATGCCCCTTCTATGTCACAAGGAGGGGTACAGGCCTCAATTCTCCCTAAGGATACTTTGGTGCAACAACACACCTCTGTTGAAGAGCAATCAAATACACAAAACATTACACCTGCAGGGTCTGTGTCTGCATCTGTCCTTGGACAGAGGGATCCTGTAGGTTACATGGCTGTCTTTAAGGCAGTTATGTCAGCCCCTTGTGCAGCAAAGGGAACCATTGGTGGTCCTCTCGATGCCAATGAGAATATGATCACTATCTCCGGAAGTGATTCTTCATTCGATGATGTGCCTGCCCATCCATCCTCAAGGGATGATCTGATGGAAGATGCCAGTGGAGGAGTTGATCAACATCATGATCAACACATTCCCACTGGCCCTCAGCCTGAATTAAACGTCAATCTTTCTCAGGCTGACCAGCACATCATCATTTCTGAAAAATCCACTCATGAGACTCACTCTCATGAGCATATTCTACAAAACTTCCTTAGCCTCCAACCCCTTCTATATGAGCCCAATGACCCTGATTTTAAGGATTGCAGGCTGCTCTTTCCAGAGTCAGTGGCTTTTAAGCCAACTGCAAGTCCTTCCCAAGCTGCCATTATCTCATTTTCAGATGTGGTGGGTCAGCTCACTGAGTTCACATCAACCTATAAGGTTGAGAGCTTACAGCTGACCAAATGCTTGGAAAAGATCCAAAAGGATCAGGAATTGACGGACAAGAAGGTGGATAAGCTGAGTCAAGATCAGACTGCACTGAAAGAAAGTGTGATAAAAGCAATTGATTTGATGCAGCAGAACCAGAGCAAGCTGACAGAGTCTCTTGATGGTCTTACAAAGGCAATCAATGAAGAAAAGGAAAGAAACAAGAGTACTCTGAGTCAGATTGAGAAAGCTGCAACCAAGTTTACTAGAGATGTCACTATTGAGCTTCTATCTGCCAACAAGTCACAAGCAGATTTCAAGAATGATCTGATTGAAGCCTCAAAGAGTGTCAAATCAAAAATTAGACTCCTCCATGAAGATTATGTTGAATTAAGAAGAGCCTGCTGTCTAACAAATATCAAGATTGACTTGATCAGCCATGATCTAAAAGGGCTCTTTGCTACTCCAGTAAGCTCTTTCCCTGGTGATGATGACAAAAAGGGGAAGAAGAGTGCTGGTAAGAGTGCTGCTGAAGTTGAGCAGGAAAAAGAAGTAGAAAGAGAAAGACAAAGAGCTCTGGCTGACAAGGAAATTGAAGAGTATTTTGAAAAGTTGAAAGAAAGACGAAGGAAGGCTAGAGCTGAGGGGGAGGCCAATGATAGGAGAATGGTTGTTTATGGTTCAAGTGTGGAAGGTGAAAAGGAGATAAAAATACCAGAATCTGAGTCTGGTGGTGAAATGGGTGGAAACATGAATGAAGAAAATGAGAAGGAGAGTGATACAATTGAGGGGGAGACCACTGATGTTGTTATGGAAAATGTGGGAGATATAAGGAAGGATGTTGGAGTTGAAAATGTTGAAAAAGTTGATAATAGATGAAGTCTTCCCAAGCTGTTCCTGTACAAGTTGTGCCATCGCAAGCTGACCCAGCTCCCAAAGAACAAACTGTTGAATCTTCTTCAAGTGAAGACACAACCACTTTGTCCCAGTTTATGCTAAAGAAAAGGCCAACTGAAGCTGGGACAAGTGGTGTGAAGAGTCTTACTGACAAAGAGAAAGATTGGGAGCTTGCAATTAAGAAGGCTCCAGAACTTAAGGTAACAGTTGAGGTGGCATACAAAATGATCAAGGAGGACAGATTACAAAGAGAAAGAATGGCTGCAGTTGAATCTGATCCAGAAGTTGCCAAGGTTCTTCAAGAAACATTGAATAAAGAAGATGAAGAAGACCTTGCAGCTATTGGATCCAAAAGGAAAAATATTGGCAAAGGCAAAGACAAGAAGAAGGTGGTTCACACTAAACCATCACAGAAGGTGAAAGATATGAAGAAAAGTGTTGAAGCCCATGATTGGTGGGAGGCTCTGGAGAAAAGAAAGGTGACTGAAAATATTAATTATAGAAGGCATCCAGAGCCAATCACCCAGGTTCAACTCAAAAGAAAAAGAGGAAAGAACATTCCCAGCATCAGGTTTACAAGATAAGGATATGAAGCAAGCTGGGAAACCCATGATCTTGATAATCTGTTTGAATTAGGATACACTGAGTGGGTGGAGTTGCATAATATCATAACTCGTATAACTGGAATCCATAAAGAGACAGTCTTGGAAGCCATTGAAAAGAAATTGGCTGTAATTGTGAAATTCAAGATTGATATCACTGGCCTTCCAAGACCAAAAGCATATGATATGGATGATGAAGATGAGTCCATTGAGCCACTCAAGAAGAAAAGGAGAAGGTTTGAAAGAAGTAATGCTCCTGTAGGTGATCATGCAGTTTTTCTCAAAAACTTGACCCCTTCAGAGTTGCTTGCGCAATTATCTTCTGATGCTGTTGACAAGATTCTGAATAATCTCAATCTGTCTCTACCTGCTGGTGTTGAAAATGCAAGATGTGGGATGTTCATCACTGAACCTGAACATGGGATGTATTTTGTGAATGCAAGAGGGAAATTGGTTTTCCAAAGGACTGCTGAACTACAACAGGTACCAGCTATGCACCTTTTTACCTTATACAGATTCAAAAATTTTAGTGAAGAAGGTAATGGGTATGAGCAGTTCCTTATTGATGAGGGTTTAGATAGGCAGTTAGATGTGAAAATTGCCCCATCATTTGAAGTTAAGCAAGAAGCTATAGAAATACTTGGAGAATAGTTATATATCTTGTAATATTTTTTTTCTATATATATGCAAAAGCAGTTGTACAAATTCAGTTTCTTGTTAGAACTTCATTTCAGTTCAAAAGAACCCAAAAGATTCAAAGGGTCACAATCTGTTAGTCTTATTTTACTTTGATTCTTTGTAAGCTGATAGTTAGAAGTGTTGTTGGGTTTTGTCATCATCAAATAGGGGGAGATTGTTGAGTCCCAATGTTCATTGATAAAGGTCTGTAAATTTGGTTCTTGTAATCTAATCTGGGTCAGACTAAGCTGACACAGCTTACGTTCTGTCTCTGACCCAGATCATGCTTCATACTTTATAATTGTAAAATCTTATGGAAGCAAGTGTTATTCAAGCTGCATCAACAATGTGATAGCATTCAATCCAAGTCGAAGAGGATGATTGAAGATAGAAGACCAAGCTGTTAGTGGAAGGCAGCTTGGGATTAGCAGTCAGCTTGGAAACACTTAGGCAGATTGGTGCTTTGACAAACGGCCCAATCTGTGTCTGACAATCAAGTGAAGATAACAACCTGGATTGAAAGGCACGATTGATTATTCCTTTGTCATCCACTGAAAGAAGAATACGTGGCTTCATTGGATACCAAGAGAAGGAGAGCTTTCGCCTATAAAAGCCTCATTCATTGATTGCATATGTGCGGCATTTTCCTCATAATCATTCTTCACACAAGCTTCTCTGCTCTTATACACAGCTTAGTCTGTACGAGATCAGCTTGGGCTGATTCTCTTGAGCTAGAACTTATTGATTGTAGTTTGTCATTTCAGAGGTTGTTTAGATATCTATAGGCTATCTTTATTCCGCAACAACCTTGTAATTCTTTGTATAGATTATTTCTTAATAAAGGATTACATTGAAAACCACAATCTGTGTTCAAGAATGTTTTTGTTTCTTTATTGCTTTACTGTTTTAATGATTCCTGCTCTTTACTTACTTACTTAATATATATAAACTGAATCTTAAAACGTTTTTGTTAAAAAGTTTGTAAAGTTTGAGGAAAGTTGTATTCACCCCCCCTACAACTGTTCTGTGTACAATATACTTTGGTATATTGATACACCTTGGGACGTATCGAATCACATGTTGAGGTTAATTTGATCTTAATAGCATGTTTTTTCATATACTTCATTCAAATTGTAAAGAAACCTTAGTTTTTAAGAAAACTCTTATCTCTGTTTCTGAAAACATTTTACTCGTATCAAAATCTTTCAATATTTAATTTTAAATTTTAAGGTTTTGATGATACATTCAACACTTTCAATATTCATGGACAAAAATAATCAAAATGCATATGAATTCTGCAACGTACAGTAAAAATCATTGAATTCGAGGATTATCGGCCGTTCCTTATAGGAGCGTCCTCCCGGCGTCCGACGCTCCACCAAAGAAGGACGCTAGTAGCACTGCCGCGTCCAAGGCCCGCGTCCGAGGGGTTTGTTAGACTAGCGTCTGATGGTGTTTGTGGGGCCCAAATCTTTTGAGATCCGTTGCAAATTAAAAAAAAGGGGTTTATCATATATATACACATAATATGTATGTATATATATTCACAGGGGTATATCGAAGAAGAAGACAAGGTGGGCCAAAAAAAATATAATATATAAATAATTTATTTACAGTTTAGCCCCTCAAGTATTAATATATTTATAAAATCATTTTACTAGTTTTAAAATATTTCAGTTTAACCCCTGTAATGTTTTAGTTTCTATTTTAATGTTTTATTTATAATGAATGTAATGTTTTATTAATAAAAAGTATTTTATTTAATTTTTTTTTGTAAAAGATAAGTAAAATAATAAAATAGATGAAGAATATGGGGTTATAAGGAGGGAGGTGTTTTTAGGGTGTTCTAGGAGAGAGAAAAGTTATGAATAGTAAAAGAATAGGGGAAGAAGTGGGTATGTATAAGGAGGGGTCTTAGAAGCATGTGATAGGGACAAAAAAAAAGAATAACATAATAAGCTCATAAACAAATCATTTGATTAACCACCATCAAAATGGTAGTGGCAAAGAAGCTTGTTTTCTGATCGAGTTTTATCCGAGACATATTTAGACCCGAGATTCTTAATAGACACTTATGGTGGGTCTGAGTGAGTTTTAAGTTTTCCTCTTCAAATCTCTATGTAATAAAGGTTTCTCATCGATGAATATTTATCTTGCGAGAATCTCTTTAACACGGACCCAATTAAAATAATTTATGTCAAATTTCCTTTTATTCTCGAGTAATTTACGCTTTTTAAAAAGAAAAAGACATATCTTCCACATTTGATATAGTATTAACAAGGCTATCTCGAAATTCATTAAAATATTTGGTTGAAACATGTACAAACTCATTTTTATTTTTTAACTAATGTTTAAGATCTTACAATTTAAAATAACCTTTTTTTCATTAAGATATATAATTTAGTAAGTTATAATTAGATATTAGTAATATTATCTATATAGGGTGAGTTATTTTGAGAACCACTTAAAAAAAGAACGCGAGAACCAATCTCAGCCCTCCATTCATCAAGATCAGGAAGGACATGATTGTCATTATTAAAAAAGTTGTCCAGCTCTCTCTTTCTCTCTCCTCTTATTAAATCAAAAAATATCTAATTCATTAAAAAACTTTTATCTCACAAACCGTACATCGTTAGACGGAAAAAAAAGCATGGGTAGTCTTGAAATTTCGTCCTCTTTCATTAGAGATGCGATTCGATATACTTTTGACGAATTTTTAAATTTCGTTTTTTTCCCCATCACGTTCATCCTACACATGTGTAAGTACAACCTACACATGTGTAGGAAAGACCTGGAACTGGTGAGTTGTATAACCTGCCCATGGGTAAGTACAACCTGCCCATGGGTAAGTACAACCTACACATGGGTAAGTTACTTATAAAGTTCAAAAATGATGAGGACGCATTGTAAAACCCTAAATGCTAAACCCTAAAGCTTAATTTCTAATCCGAGGGGGAAACTACTTTCTAAAAACCCTGGAAAATCTAAACCCTAAATGCTAAACCCTAAAAACCTAAAACGGATGAGGGTTCCCACTCTAGGGTTTAGGGTTTGAAGCCCGAGGGTTAGCCTATCGGCTAACCCTCGACATTCAAACCCTAAACCCTAGAGCGGGTACACGGTACGCTTTAGGGTTTAGGGTTTGAAGTTGTAGGGTTAGCCGTTAGTAGCTTAATTTCTAATCCGAGGGGAAACTACTTTCTAAAAACCCTGGAAAATCTAAACCCTAAATGCTAAACCCTAAAAACCTAAAAAGGATGAGGGTTCCCACTCTAGGGTTTAGGGTTTGAAGCCCGAGGGTTAGCCTATCGGCTAACCCTCGACCTTCAAACCCTAAACCCTAGAGCGGGATGTATTAGGGGTAAGTACAACCTGCCCATGGGTAAGTACAACTTACACATGTGTAAAATGAACGTGATGGAAAAAAAAACGAAATTTAAAAAGTCGTCAAAAGTATATCGAATCGCATCTCTAATGAAAGAGGACGAAATTCTAAGACTACCCATGCTTTTCTTTTCGTCTAACGATTTACGGTTTGTGAGATAAAAGTTTTTTAGTGAATTAGATAGAATTTTATTAAAGTAAGAGAGAGAGAAAAAAAAAGAGCTGACGAAAATACCCCTCTAGTGTTGAGAGGGGTTTTTTATTTTTAATCTTGTCCATCCATTTTCTTTGATCCAAGGGTGTAGAGGAGTTCTTGGGTTCTTTTTATTTTAGGAGTTCTCAAATAACCCCTCTTATATATATATATACATAAAACATGTAAACATGCTTCACTCGTTGTCTCATTAAATGCACACGTGGATCCCAGAGGGTATGTTTTAATACGCTACTGAAAATAGCATTGAATAAGAAAGGAGATGTAGAAATTTTATGAATAATAATAATTTAAGTCATTCACTGATTTTTTTACTTTTATTTTTTTTTAACGGCAAAAATAACTAGCAACATCCCTTATAATTCTATATTTGTATGTCATACCTCGAGTTTGAATCTTGATAATGTCTTAAAAATTTTGCTTTTCCATGAATATAAAATTACAAAGACTCATTCTTAAATGTTTATCAGAATTTAAACCCTTACCCCACCAATGAAATCTCTTACAAAAAAATACCCAACCAATGGACCAAAACCAAATAGCTACCTGAAAAACAAATAACTAGACTGTAAAATCAATAATTGTTTCATGTACGTGTGTTACATTTGAGAAAGTATATATACAAGGATGTCCAGCCGTCGGTTCTTAGTTAAATAAGCTAATAATTAATTAAATCGTTAATCTAGTACTTAGTAGTAAATGATCATTATACAATCTTGTTTTTCGTTCAAAATAATCTATCTATAGTTCTATACGTACTAATAAAAAAATTATCTCTAATTTTACATGATATAGGTTTGCTAATACTATAACTATTGTTTTATTTATGTTATTTACATTTTTAAACTTTTTATTGAAAGATAAGTATCAACCAACACAACACGACATTCCACACATTTTTTCCTTAAGTGATTTGAACACACAAACTCAAGTTGATGGCTCACACACATACCACTAAGATACAAAGTCCTTTTGGTTTCGAATTTTATATCACTGTAGGATGCTATTAAAAAATAAAATAAAATAAAATTGAGCAACTAACTTGTATTGAGAAAAAAAAATATCGACAAGACGTCAAAATATACATAAGGTACAATTACATTAGAAGAAAAGGGCTCATAGCCCATAACACCAAGACAAATTCATTTTCCTAAATCGAAAAATAAACCAAGAAAAGACATCGACACAATAGACTGGAATATTATCTGTGTACTAGCCGTTGAACTCTTCTTGAAAACAATATGGTTCATTAGTTTCCACGACTACAAACAAGATTGATGGCTTCCAGTATGTGCACTTGAATCTTCTATGGTAAGTAGGGCGATGAATCCGATCTAGAGTTGCAGATGGGGTGAAACACGGCATATCAATCCGAATCTAGGCAGTAATATGTAAGTGTAACTCAATAAATATGCTACACAAAGAGAATACATGGTAATATTGATTAGTACAATTTATAGTGACCAAACCCACGTATCTCGTGATGCACCTGCAATAAATTAATTAGTACAAGTAATATTGATTAATTAATACGAGTAATATTGCTAAATCCTATTTTATTCGTTTTTTTGAAAAGAATAAAAGTTGTAATTATTCGTATACATGTGAAGTATAAGGATGTATTTACGTGAGATATACATGATATAAGTTTAATCCATAACTTAATTGGTAAAGGCTTATGTTTATTAAAAGAAGTTAATAGTTTAATTCCCGGTATAAGTATAAATAGAAATATATGGAGCAGTTTAAAAATATATCGCAACATTTAACTGAAAATAATTATGCATCATAATTGATATCAATAAATCATGGAAGTTGCCATGATTAATTGGTTTTAAAATCCCTTATGAGTTATGTCTTCAAAAATAATTATAATCACACAAATTAGTTGATGACTATGAAATCACCCATATATCTATAAATGTTTGAATAAGCATTTACAGTTTATACTTCATTTTATTTATTTTTTATTTGTCATTTAAAAGAAGACAAATCACAATTAATGTCATTATCAAATACAGTAATATTTTCGCAGTAATAATCCAAAGTTTAAAACAGAATTTGTAATACGATGCTGTTATATGTATATAAATTTTTCAATACCAAAGTATATTACTTTTTGGGGTCGCTTTCACATGCTATAATATGCTGAAGACTACCCCATGTGCCTTATAATAAAGTATTGACAATGACACTCATGCCCGCAGAGCACTCATTCTGTTATCCCATTTTTATCATCATACTTCGTATTACTTAATGATTAAAACATGGTTTGACCAATTATAATCACTTCTTAGATTGAAGCCAAAAGTGCTTCAATCGGTTAAATAGAAGCATGTTTTGAATAAAAAGTGCTTTATAATCACAGTTCAAAATGACTAAGATATATATTTATCCGTTAAAACAAATGAATACTTTTCGAAATACCAATTTTTTCTTTTAAGTTGTTTAAAAATGACGTATGCTTTTTCTGTTAAAACTATTCACGGGTCTAATTATAAGATTGCATTTTAACAAATAAGTTTTCCTTCTTGTTTTCGAACTCTTCCTTTGATATGTTCTAAAGTGTAACTCGAAACATTATATAAGAACGTTAGATCATTTGAAGCATCATGATCACATGATGGTGGTTCGTAGCTAACTAAGTCAAATTAAAAGAAAAATAACATATAGGGAATACTCCAAATATAATATGAGGAATTCATTTTTTTTATATATAGAAACTTCAAGGTCGCTTTAAATTCACATCGCAAAGCTTTGACGTACTATATATTAAATCTTTTTTAATTGCTTTAACGTTGGTCAATTACTCCTTTGGGAATGAATGAATTTCAGTTCTAATTAATATACTCCTTGAAGTCAGTATATATAGCTGTATAAGAAAGAATATTATCGGATTAACAGTTTGTAGAATATATATGCACGTTACATATCAATATATCATATTTGCCTCTTTTAAAAATAATATATTTTTCATGTCGATTCGTCATATATGAATGACAGTTTTGTATTCAAGTAAAAGCTAGTGACAAAAAGAAAATACGCAAAATGTTAGTTAGTTAGTGAGTAGAATATTTGAGTATCGACTTAACTATATAACGACAGTCCATATCATGGATGGAGCTTTCACTAGTCACTACACGAATATTATTAATCAATTAGTGATTGAAATAATATATAGTACGACTAAGGGTATATTTTTTCACAATACTTTACAAAAAAGAAGTTTTTATCAACCTAGCTGGCTAGTGTTCGTGCCATTTACGGCTTCGCTATATAACACACGTATCATGATATCGACTGGTTATTAGTAGCCATAAATGTGTTGTAGATATGATCCAAGATAACATGCGAGTAGACTCAGTTCGTGTGATGTATAATTAGGGGTGTTCAAAATCGAATACCCGAAATTTTGGTTTTTGATATCTGAAATTTTGGATATTGGATTTCAATATCCGAACACATATCTGAAATTTCATATATCTGAAGTTAAAAATAATAAAAAATAGAGTAAATTACACTTTTCGTCCCTGAAGTTGGCACGTTTTTCACTTTTGATCCCTAAAGTGAAAAAATTACAATTTTGACATTAAACTTGGCCAATTTTTTCAATTGTGGTCCTTTGGCCAGACGGAGTTAAATTTTGGCCGTTAACGTCACACCCGAGGGACTAAAAGTGAAAAACGTGCCAACTTTAGGGATGGAAAATGTAATTCATTCTTCCATTCATCTTCTCCAACAAGATTCCGGCATCCGGTCATCTTCTCCGATGGACTCACAAACTTATTATTTACACCCAATGACCAACTCCATTTCTAGCTAGCCATTGACCAACGAAAAGGGTGGTTGCCCCCTCTCTCTTTATCACTCTTTCTTGCCACTTCCATGATACGTTGTCGTTTTCATGTTTGAGCCAATGATTTCTAAACTCCCCATTCATCTATCAATCAACAACCCTTCAAAATTATATATTATGTGCTCTATCATCTGTTGTTGGTGCTCAATTATATTCATATCTATATTTATATTTCTATCTGGCTGGCTGGTTTGATGTTGAATGTACATTACTGGCGATGATGATACTTATCTGCAATTCGGGCATAAATCGGATAACGGGTGAATTCAGGCCGTATCTTGGTTGACTGACTGTAAAGTTTTGGTTGTAAACAAAAATCCACTCGTACGTATGCAATTTGATATCGTATCATTTGAGTAAATGATTTTGTTTGTGGTTTAGATTTGGATTGAAAGTCGAGTTTTTATTAGGTATCATCGGAAAATAAATGTCTAGTCGGAAAATTCCATCAGAATAGATAATCGGAGAAGGTGACCAGAAAAAAAAATGGAAGAATAAATTTATTTGTATGATTTTCATTTTTCGTCGGTCAATGGCTAGCTAGAAATGGAGTTGGTCATTGGGTGTAAATAATAAGTTTGTGAGTCCATCGGAGAAGATGACCGGAGGCCGGAATCTTGTTGGAGAAGATGAATGAAATAATGAATTACATTTTCCGTCCCTAAAGTTGGCACGTTTTTCACTTTTAGTCCCTTGGGTGTAACGTTAACGGCCAAAATTTAACTCCGTCTGGCCAAAGGACCACGATTGAAAAAATTGGCCAAGTTTAAGGTCAAAATTGTAATTTTTTCACTTTAGGGATCAAAAGTGAAAAACGTGTCAACTTCAGGGACGAAAAGTGTAATTTACTCTAAAAAATATTCGACATATTTCGGATATTAAAAAATAGACTTCTCGGATATTTAAAAAATTATATTGAATTTTTTTAAAGAATATAGACTATTTGGATACTTTGGATATATCCGAAATATCCGAAGTTCTTTTTATGCATAACTTACTATGTGTTATTCATAACCTAAAAAACTACTTATTTAGGCAAAAGAACTGACAGCATCCCGTGAAATTGAGGTGTGCACCTCGGTTCGAATCCTGGTAATGCTCTAAAAGGTTTGCTCTCTCATGTCTTATATGAATATAGCCTACAAAGGCCCCTTCTTCAAATGCATGTCTTTGACATGATTTGAACTTATGAACCCCCAGGATGAAACCCCTTAGGGTAAAACGTTCTGACCACTAGACCAAGACCTCAATGGCTACCCAAAAAACTACTAATAACACTAAAAAAAAATGAAATTTATGAAAAACTACTAATAACCAAAAAAAAAATTTTTTTTTTTTTTTTTTTTTTTTTTTTTTTTTTTTTTTTTTTTTTTTTTTACAACCCTGTCTTCTATGCTTCAATGTATCGTGTCTTCTTTTTTTTTTTTTTTTTTTTTTTTTTTTTTTTTTTTTTTTTTTTTTTTTTTTTTTTTTTTTTTTTTTTTTTTTTTTTTTTTTTTTTTTTTTTTTTTTTTTTTTTTTTTTTTTTTTTTTTTTTTTTTTTTTTTTTTTTTTTTTTTTTCGTTTTTTTTTTTTTTTTTTTTTTTTTTTTTAAATGCAACGGCTATATTTCAAGGAAAAAGACAAAACATTTGAAGTTTCAAAAGTTGGCAAAACAGGTCCCTCTAACGGCCTGTTTGACCACCTGCAGTCCAAAAAATTTACACTTTTAGTCCTTTAACGGCTAGTTTTTGAAAAAGCCTATATATACACCTTCATAAGCACTAGAACACACCACACTTTCATTATTAACATATACAAATAAATCATCATGAACAACCAATTTCGTTCGAGTTTATCAACGTACATGAGACCCGATTTGTTTCCAAATGAAGACGATGATGATGAGCTTATGGGCATCATGGCCGAATGTGTTGATTTGCTTGAACAAGGTGAATCATCAAGACCATTCATACCCCGTATGCCCGTCGAGAGAGATCGATATGGTGCTGAAGAGCGCCTAATGGCAGCTTATTTTAACGAAAACCCAACGTATTCGTTGAAGAACTTTAGGCGACGCTTCCGTATGTCGAGACCTATGTTCATGCGCATTGTGAACGACATAATATCATACCCATCTCGACATCCAGGTCCTGTGCCTTTGCATTTTCAAAGAATGCAAGACAAGCAGGTTGATGGTCGAGGAAAGGTTGGTTTCAGTGCAATCCAAAAGTGTGTATGCGCCATACGTCAGTTGGCGTATGGCTACAATCCCGACTCGCTTGACGAGTATCTACAGATGGGTGAAGAAACAGCAAGATGTTATCTAGACTATTTTACTGTAAGTGTGTGTTTGAACTTTACAGGGATGAATACTTGCGCAGACCAACACCGGAGGACATACAACGCTTGTATGCTCGACATGAGGAGCTTCATGGTTTCCCAGGCATGCTTGGAAGCGTTGATTGCATGCACTGGCCTTGGAAGAACTGTCCCAAGGCATGGCAAGGTCAATTTACGCGTGGTGATCACGGTCATCCAACCATCATGCTTGAAGCGGTAGCTTCGTACGATAGGTGGATTTGGCATGCCTTTTTCGGCACAGCTGGTTCGAACAACGATATAAATGTTCTCAACCAGTCGCCCTTATTTAGGGAAATCATAGAAGATCGTGCGCCTGATAGCTCGTTCACTGTTAATGGCACCCACTACAAAAAAGGTTACTATCTCGCCGACGGCATTTATCCCGAATGGTCGACTTTTGTAAAGTCGTATTCATGCCCTCAAGATGAGAAGCGGAAGAAATTTAAAAAGTATCAAGAAAGTGCTCGGAAAGATGTCGAGCGTGCCTTTGGAGGACTTCAAAATTCATGGCACATTCTAAGCCAACCAGCAAGATCAAAAAGCGTGAATCGAATAACTCGAACAATGTACGCGTGTGTTATATTGCATAACATGAAGGTTGAAGACGCGGGGTACGCCATAAGCTCACTCGAGGATGGAGACGATAATGATCCAATCGTCTTACCTGAGCGTACGTTTCAGGAAAGGATGGCAGTTCACCAACGAACCGGCAAGGAGCTTCGAGATCGCACTGTGCATCATGCTCTTCGTCATGATCTTACGGAGCATATATGGCGCCTCCCGGCTTAATGTGTGTTTTTTTAAAATAAACTATTGTAATGTTTTTTTTTATGTGTGTTTTTTTAATAAATTGTGTAATGTTTTTATTTTTAATGAAGTGTTTATTTGTGTATGTTTTAGTTTGTTATTAATTTTGAAGGGTTAAAAGTGTCAAGTTTGGATAAAAGGGTATAATTAAATAATTGGTGGGTCCAAGACTAGTCCTTGAGGGATGAGTGCATTGGGTGTATTTTGGGGGGATTAGTCCTTGGAGTGTTTTTTGCTGATGTGGCGCTGACAGGGACTAGTCTTTGGTGGATGAGTCCTGGGCATTGTAGCTAGTTAGATTGCCAAGCATATTCATCTGTCAATGAAATTAAAAATACAAGCAATTTGACATGAAAATGAATATTTTAAATACTTCTACAAGACTAGTATATATAAAGTGACAATTTGTATTATAATATAATTATCACGAAAATGTTTCTTCGCACGTATTATTGCGTACGCTAGTGCTCACTGAAACTTATCTATATACAGTACGAGGAGTGTAACACCACCAGGCAAAAAAGTGTAACCCCACCAGAGGCATTATTAGGTGTAATATTTTGTTGACCTTTTGATGTGGGTTTTGACTTTTGCCTGGTGGTGTTACCCTGTGCCTAATTTAATTGCGTACTTGGTAATGATTTTTTAAAAGGACGTGACAAACTATATTTTTTGGCATATAATACAACAATTTTTATATAAAGATGCAACATTTTAGTATTTTACATAAAAATTGTACATCATTCATTATTCATTACTTCTTCTGTCCCATTTTAATTGTTTAAATTTAACTTGTCAAGTCTTCAACTTTCAACTTTAACCGTAATTTTTTTTGTTTGTACTTTATAACACTTGATATAAAATATATGAATGAATTGAGTTTTGAATATACTTTTCATTGATATATGTTTCATCAACTAATGTATAACACAAACAAAAATATTTACGGTCAAAATTCAAAGAAAAAAACTTTAAAAATCAAAATAAGACATTAAAACTGAAACGGAAGGAGTATCATTTATGAATATCATTATCATCTCATCATAAATTGGTCCAAAAAAACAACAATTCACTTATATCCATATGTATATAGTTATTTAGTATATCATAATAGCATAATTATGGTCCATGAAATTGATTTATATGTTTTCGTATATATCTGTTTCCTATGCCCCGGGTAATATATATATATACATTGTAACTAACAAAATACTTATTGATTGTGCACCAAACCGCGTCGGATGCTTTGTGAATGGGGAGAATAATTTAGAGACGGATTAAACGGGTTTTAGGTTTTATTGGCGATTCCCCGAAGGTAGGAGCAATGCCACTTTACGCCAACTATATGTGTTTAGGGTTTTCGGCCGATTGTAGATCGTGCCTTATGAGGAAAAATCCTTCTCCTTTTATAGGAGAAGGTTTCTTGAAGGAGAAGGTTATGGTTTTTCCTTTCCTTCTTAAATTCGATATACACTTGCCATGTATATCTTAGATTTAGTTGCTATCTATATCCCTTATTTAATGGGATACGATTTGCTATATTTTAGGAAGAGATTTGTATTGATCTCTAACCATTTTAATTAACTTGAAACACCTCCGAGCTTAAGCCCTTCGTGGGAGCGCTTCGTGTTATGCGGGCTTCGGATATTGGATCGAAGGGGTACAACGTCAAGCCCCCCAGTCTAATATTATAGACTGCTAGGGCTATGATTTTAGACTATACTCTTGTCGTCTTCTCCTCTTCTAAACTTCTTGTATTCGATGAATGTGCTTCGTAATCTCGGGGTCCAAAAGTGGGTGACTTTTTGTGGAAGGGGGTAAAATATAAAATGGACTTTTAGATTGCTAAAGAAGCTTTGGGCAATTATTTTGAATTTCAAAAAGCAAATCCAAAGTTTCTATCCTTATTAATTCCCTTTTATTCTCTCTTCTTCCATCTCTTCATCTCCCTTCTTTTGCTCTTTGACATTTCTCTTGTTATAATCGTCGTCGTCCGATCTTCAATTCAGGTATTATTTCTTCCGAAATTCTTTTTGATTCGATGTCTAAAATAGGCATAGAGACTACGTTTTCCATCGTTACTCGAGATCAATTCGATTATTTTGTTAATAGATTCTTTCCGGGTCGGGTTACCTGACCGTAAACAAAGTATCCTTTCTCCCCCAAATGGTTTCGTCGGGGTGTATCTTAGATCTTTTACCTATGGTAGCGTTAGGTATCCATTTACTCCTTTCTTTTTGTCTGTACTGAAGCACTATGGGAATCATTTATCCCGTTGGCATCCTCAAGGTCATTCGAAAATCATGGCTTTTGAGGTTTTATGTCGTGCTTACGGTGGTGAACCGTCCTTGGAACCTTTTAGGAGATTCGCATATGTTTGCGATGCGGGGGATTGGGTCACCATTGCAACTAGATCTAAGGAAAATTCATGTTTTGTTAAAAGACCGGGAGGCGTAGATATAAGGAATTGGAAAAACAAGTTTATTTTTGTAAGTGTTGATTTGATGCCCCAAGGTTGTGATGTGTTGGTAAATAGGGAGAATTTGAATGTAGTGAAGAAGAGTGTTGACCCGGTGCCCGATTGTGAGGAATCTGGGCTTTTGTTTAAGGAGATCATTAGTCACCCTATTTTAGTTGTATCATACCCTGATAGTATTTTGTTCAAAGCCAAAGTGATCGGTTTGTTGCCTGTTGGGGAAGAGGAGTTTGATGGTGAGTTGTATATCTTTCTTTGTTTTCTCCATGACATTTGTAGCTTGACTTTGTATTATCTTTATACTTGCAGACATGTCTTTCATGAACTTTGTTAGGAAGGGTGGTCAGGTTGGCGAAGCTCCCTCTGGTGCTTCATCTCATGTTCCTTCTGATACTGAGCGTACTCCGAAGGCTGGGGGAAGTATTCCTTTTAATCTTGGTTCTTCGTCTGGCACTTCTGCTCATCCCAAGGGGGAAACCACCATTTCTCCTAATCCTGGTCAGGATGTAGATGATGATGTTATTATAATTGGTGAATGTAGGGATGAGCGACATGCTGCTCCGGTGGAGGGTGTGGCTTCTCGCCTTCGTAAGAGAGGTAAAGAGACACCTTCAACTGTTCTTGCTTCGAAGAAGAAGAAAAAGGTTGTCGAGGAGAAGATTGGTGCTACAAGTAATGCCTTTCTTCTTATTTGTTTTCCTTTTTCTTCGTTGTTGGTTTTTTTTTGACGTTTTCCTTGTGATTTTGTAGTTGATATATGTCGTATGGAGACTAGGGTCTTCGCACAGTTTTACAAGGAACGTTCAAATGAAAGAAACATGTTGGATGCTGAGATTGTTGTGCGTTTGAATCATCTTCTGGGTGCTCAATTTGAGGCTGAAAGACTGCTTGAGGAGAAGAAGGCAGAGTGTTCTTTGCTCCAAGAGTCAATGAATGATGTTGCTAACGATTTGGGCGAAGTAAAGTCTCTGAAGAGTAGGCTTATGGAGGCAGAGGCTAGTGTGAAGATTCAAGAGGATGAGCTTACTGATCCGAGATCAAAGCTGTCAAAAACCATGGCTGAGTTAAACATGGAGAAAGAAGTTTCTCAGAACCTTTCGGCTTCCATCAAGAAGCATGTTGCACAGCGTTCTGGTCTGGTGACTGAGGTAATTCCTTATGCCTGCAGGAGTTTGATCGACAACGAGGAGTTTGGGGAATTACTTGCGGAGGTAATTTCTGCCAATAGAGATGATGAGAAAGCCATTGTGCTTCGTCGCTTGGGTGAAGAGGGGTTAATTGACTTGTCAACGCGCTTAGAGTATAAGGAGAACACCGCCTCTGCTATTAGCACGACGGTGGAAATTTATCAGAGTGCTACTTTCCCTTTCCTTGAGAAACTCACTTCGGATCCTATGGCTTCGTTCGAGTCGCTTCTTCAAATTCATCCAGACAAGATAGCCCCTACTGCTGTTGTTTCTACTCCGATTGCCACTGATGGCTCTGTTGTTGGTGCTTCTCAGTCTCATCCCGAAGGTACTTCTGCCTCCTGAATAATCTGTTTTTGTGATACTTTGTTGATGGCTTCTTGAACATTTTTATGTAAGCTCTTTGAACGATTCTTCCTCTGGCATGTGTGCCTTTGAACAATTTTTGATATTATTATTACTGTTTTTTATCTATGATGACTTGTTAGACGATGGTTTGTGTTGGCCATTGCCTATACTTTTTGGTTTTTTATGCGTTTCTGGGATATGGAGCCCTTTGTTTTTTAGGTTTCATTCCCAATTTTACCTTGTTATTATTCTTCAAGGATTCGCCGGGGTCCTTTGTTAAATTATAGAAGGTATGCGAAGGTCTCCTCTGCACGGTATCGAGGGTACCACCATTCGATTGTTCCGTGTCTCACATTTGCTATGATCTGCATGGTATCGAAGGCGACCACCTTCGTCTTTTCCATGTCTTTTTTATTAGTTCATGTTCCGTGATAGAAAGTTATCTTTTCACGGTTTGGCTATATGTTGTGTAGGCGTCCCTTTGAACACACATTGAGCCTTTGTTAACATGTCTTTATTTAGTAAAAGAATACGTACGCGGTAAGTTTGTATAATACGATAGAGAGCGACCTTCGTAATTGTAAATAGTAACAAATCATATAATGACCTAAAAAAAAAGAAAAATTAGATTAATCACGATGTGATTACATAAGTTCCTAATAGGAAAGCTATTATTCATCTAAGGGGGCAACTTATTACATTCATCACTGTGTGGGTAATTTTAAGTTGCTCTGAAGCAATCCTTGCACATTGTGCCAAAAAGTATTCTTAGTTTGGTCCAATGGACTTAGTAGGTTCCTCTTTCCGACTTTCGTCATTCTCTCGACCTCCGGGTTCCTTACTTTCTTTGGTACTTTTATCGTTCAAAGAATCTTTGTAAAGCATATAGATGGTAGCGTCTGGAACCTTCTTCGCTTCTTCCATTATCATTACTCCTTTTCCCTTTTCATTTGACCGTGCTTTTGTTGTGTCGGATTCACCTTCGGTTCTGCCCTTGGAATTAGATTCACTGGCCGTTCCTTTGTCTACAAATCCTGCAAAGGAGGGTGTTTTTGCTGCCTTCTTTGCGGCTGGTACCTGCCTGGGGCTTTGCGAGGGCTTTAGGAAATATATTTTCTCTTTCAGTCCACTTCTCTCTTCGTAGGGCGGGTACTCGTATAGGCCTCCTCCAAAGGTGAGAATGTTTTGTTTCCTCTTACTTTCTGGGGTATCTTCGTATGGGTAGATCCCAGTTTTGATGCCACCCACTGCCATCTCCTTGGCGTCCATCCACGTGTGTGCTTTAGCTTTTACCTCTTCGTATGTCTTTGGAAGCCTTTCCACCAAGTACTTGATAAATGAAGAGCTTCGGAATCCGTGAATGAGGCCTGAAATTCTATGTGATTCTGGTAGTGCAGGTATCCTCTGAGTTTCCTTAGTGTATCTGGCTATGAAGTTTCTAGTATCCTCGGTTTCTCTTTGCTTTATGTTGTGGACAGTAATACAGGATCTTACCTGGGCTTGCCCTTTTTGGCCGAAGTACAATCTGAACTTCTCCCTTAGATCTGAAAAGCTTGAGATCGAGCCCTTCGGAAGGCTGTTAAACCATTCTCTAGCATCGCCTTTGAGTACCCATCCGAAGGCCTTACAGGCCACGAGATCATTACATTGATGGATCGCTGCTGCTCCTCCGAATGATTGCAAAAAGTCATCTGGATCGCTCCTCCCTTCGTAAAGCTCTATGTTGGTCGGGTACTTCATGTTATTAGGTAAAGGGTACTTTTGTATCCATTCAGCCAAAGGCGAGGCATCTGTTTTGCTTTCCAGGGGGAAGGGTTGTTCTTGTGTCGAAGGGCTATTCTTGGGGATAGTCATCAATGCGATACCTGTGTCCCATGCGGTCCCTTCGTGGTAAGGATACCACGACGGCGGGTGTAGGTATAAGGTAGAGTTGCTTAGCTCGTACGGAGGGTGACCTTTGGGAGTGTGAAACGGAGGTCTGGAGTACCATTGTGGGTATTGCGGAGGTACAGGGCTATGCTCGAAGAGCATTGCAACTCCCCAGTACGAGTGGTAGCTATTAGGATGTAGAGTGTCGAATGCGGCCTGTGTATTGATATTTGTTGGCGTTCTGCCTCGCGTTCCCGAGATATACTCTGGGGTTTGAGGGATGTACCACGCGTTTTCCGTTGAAGGCTTCGCCAAAGGGGTGAATGAGGTTTTTGGGGCTTTGTGAGCTACGTCGTCCCATTCCTCATCAAAGTCTAGCACCTTGCCGGATCTTCGGATCGCCCTTCGCTTGTTGAGGTACTTGAGGGCTTCTTCTAGCAATTCCCGATCTTCCAAGAGTTGTTCTTCATCGATTACCCTCGCTTGCTTGGACAGGGTTTTCTTCTATTTCTTACTTCTTTCAAGGAGAGAGGGGTTATTTTTGATAACTTTCTCCAGGTCGGATACCGACCGAGGGTCTGCTGCAGGTATGCGCAAGTTTCTATTTAAGGGAATGATGAACAGAGGGGATGATAAATCCTGTAAGGAAACAGGTGGGTTGGTCCCAAAGGTAACTTCTTGCTGAACCAGGGGTTCTGAGACTTCATTGTTTGCTCGGGAGATTCCCGTACTAACTTGATTAGTATTCGACATGGTTTAGTGAATCGGTGTCGTGGTATAGTGGTGGGTTTTCTATGTGAGACGGTGGTCCCACGGATGGCGCCAAATGATTGTGCACCAAACCGCGTCGGATGCTTTGTGAATGGGGAGAATAATTTAGAGACGGATTAAACGGGTTTTAGGTTTTATTGGCGATTCTCCAAAGGTAGGAGCAATGCCACTTTACGCCAACTGTATGTGTTTAGGGTTTTCGGCCGATTGTAGATCGTGCCTTATGAGGATAAATCCTTCTCCTTTTATAGGAGAAGGTTTCTTGGAGGAGAAGGTTATGGTTTTTCCATTCCTTCTTAAATTTGATATACACTTGCCATGTATATCTTAGATTTAGTTGCTATCTATATCCCTTATTTAATGGGATACGATTTGCTATATTTTAGGAAGAGATTTGTATTGATCTCTAACCATTTTAATTAACTTGAAACACCTCCGAGCTTAAGCCCTTCGTGGGAGCGCTTCGTGTTATGCGGGCTTCAGATATTGGATCGAAGGGGTACATCGTCAATATATATAGGGGATCAATCAAATAAGAACAACCTTAAAATAAGAACACGGTGAGAACATTTAAAAACTACATTTTGATGCATTAAAAGTCCAAAAAACTAATATAGTTTATAACTAAATTATTTAAGTGTTTAACAACACATTGATTTGTCAAAATAAAAAAAATCATGTTTTTTGTTTTGTGCATCCATCTTGGATGCATATTCATCAAAATGGATGCATCCAACAAAAAACGTGACTTTTTCGATTTTGACGAATCAATATGTTGTTAAACACTTAAATAATGATAATTAGTTATACACTATGTTAGTTTTATAGACTTTTAATGCATCAAAATGATGTTTTTAAGTGTTCTTACCGTGTTTTCATTTTAAGGGTGTTTTCACCGGAATGTTACCCTATATATATATATATGTGTGTGTGTGTGTGTGTGTGTGTAAAAACATAGTAATTACATTTAATAACTTCGTAAACAACTGTTTATATCATTAGTTTTTTGTACATCACTTTTTTTCTCAAAAACCGAAATACTATGTATTAAATAATACATATTTTAAAGAGAAAATTACATTTTTGGTCCCTCAAGTTGCAGAATTTTCAATTATTGCCCTTAAGTGAATTAATTACAGAAAAAACCCTGAAGTTGGTCATTTTTTTCACTTTTCACTCTACGACTAACAGTCGTCTATTAGGTCCGTTAAATGAGGGACAGATTCATCATTTCACCATGATCCCTTCTTCTTCTTCTTCTTCATCCTCACTCAAACACATACCCTGATCACGGTGGCCGGAACACACACCGAGCACACACACTCAGAAACACACGCAAACACACACGCACAAATTCTCAAAAACACACACAAACACACACTCAACACACACACATCTAAGACCAAAAACAAGGGTTTTTGGTTTCTGAATTGCTTGGATCAGAATCGGTTTTGGCCAGATTTGGTTGGATTCGAAGTGCAATTGCTTTGTTTTGTCTTTCTATTCGACGGTTACAATTTTCCGGCAAGTCAAGTTTTTCCGGCGAGTCAAGTTTTTTCGGCGAAGTCTAGATCGGATTTATTTTGGCTAGTGTGCGATTGATTTTTGAGTCGATTGCAACATGTTTCGTGTTCTGATTCGAAGAAACAAGAGATAAATATAGAATTTTATTTTCCCGGCGTGATTTTCAAATTTCCGGTCACCGTGATCTGGGTTTGTGTTTGAGTGAGGAAAAAGAAGAAGGGATCATGGTGAAATGACGAATCTGCCCCTTATTTAACGGACCTAATAGACGACTGTTAGTCGCAGAGTGAAAAGTGAAAAAAATGACCAACTTCAGGGTTTTTTCTGTAATTAATTCACTTAAGGGCAATAACTGAAAATCCTGCCAACTTGAGGGACCAAAAATGTAATTTTCTCTATTTTAAATTATTCACATGCGAAAGCCTTAAACGTCCATATGAGAACAAAAAGAACTTGCAAATAACATGTAAAATTTTATATAAGTTGATATGAATAAATTCTTGTTTACATGTATCATTCTCATATAAAATATATTAAGTTATATGTAACTTTACATTCGTTTAAAAACTTTGTTGTTTTCATTTGACTTTTAGTATGTGAATAAACTTAACAACATGTGATCTAATACATCATTTTAGAGATTTTACTATTTAAAAATAAACCTATATAACGATACACTATATATAGACCCATGTAACACATGAGTAGTAAATTATAACGATTTATAAATAATTATATCCTATAATAAAAGGCAATGTAATGAATAGTAATTCGCTCACACGACAAGTTACTATTCGTTCATGTTACACCCGTACCACAATTATATCCTATAATAAAAGGAATGTAATGAATAGTAATTCGCTCACACGACAAGTTACTATTCGTTCATGTTACACCCGTACCACAAATTATATCCTATAATAAAAGGAATGTAATGAATAGTAACTCGCTCACGTGGCAAGTTACTATTCGTTAATGTTACACCCATACCACAATTTGGATTTTGATACATTGGATCCGTTTGAGTTTTCAATTACGGGTTATTTTTTTTGTTTTTTGCATATTTTTTCGTTTGGGGTTTTTCCAACTAATATATTAGATACTTTGACTCAACATTTTGAGTTACGATTCGTTCATGTTACAACCGTACCACTATTTGAATTCTGCCACATCGCATCCCGTTCGGATTTTTTACTACGAGTTACTTTTTGGTTTCTTTGACACTTTTTTCCTTTTGGGTTTTCAATTAATATATTGAAATGTTCACTTAACTTATTGAATTACGATTCGTCCACGTTACACCTCCCGTACCACTATTCAGATTTTGCCATATCGTATCATTTTAGTTTTTCTAGTACAAGTATTTCTTGGTTTCTTGCACATTTTTTTATTCTTGGTTTATAAGGAACAAGGGTGCAGTCGGCAAAAATCATCGGCAATATTTGGCAAGTCGGCTTCATTACACCTTTCACATCGGCAAATTTTGGCAAGGAGCATTGGCAAGCAACATCGGCCATATATAGCCGATGCATGTGACCGTTGGTAGCAATTAAAGTGAATGTTGGGAGCATATGATTGGTTGCGCAAAAAGAAAAGAAAAAGATAAGGAATATAATATAAATAGTACCGATGGAGCCGATTACACCTTATCATTTGGTAATTTTTGGCATTTTCATTAAGAGGACACATGGCAAGTTTTATATATATATATAGCTCATTATTTTGTCAAAATGTCAATTTGTAGGGGTGTTAATCAAACCGTCAAACCGTTAAAACCGGACCAAACCGGGGTACTTGGATTGGTTTGGTCGGATTGGGTTGTTAAAGTCTGGTCTGACGGTTTACGTTTTGAAAAACCGGGGTCCTTGGTCCGGTTACAGTTTGAACAAAGAACAAACCGTTAAAAACCGGACCGGACCATAATATATATATATATAATATTTAATTCACATATAGATTATAGTTAGTGGAAATATTCTTGGTGTATTCTACTTAACATTTACAAACTTGTAGTATTAACACTCTTTTGTTAAAGAACTGAAGGTTTGGAAGTTTATTATATTAACACTCTTTTGAATTTTTGGTATCTTAAGTATGGTTTCAAACAATTTCAATAGCTATATAAATATTTCACTATGTTATTGAAGACACTAAACTTTCTCTTGTAATTTTGACTCCAATGGAATCTAAGTGAATTATATAATATAATGAAATATTTTCTTTTTATGGAGCATATGTTGTGTCTATTTGTGTGATAAAAGAAAGAAAAAAAAGGAACTCGAAACCGTCGAACCGGCCAAACCGGACCGGCTTATATGGTTTGGTTTGGTCTGGTTTGATAAAAAAATTGGTCTAGTTTGGTTTGATATATGTTGAAACTGGAAATGCCGGTTCGGTTTGAGATTTAGTCCAAACCGGACCACGAACACCCCTACTTGGCACTACACCCTTGCCCCTGAATGATACTCTACTGAAAACTTTATTACTTTCGCATTCTTGTGTATGTACGCCCGAGCATCTTCTAATGATTAATTGCAATCTTTATTACTTTCGTATTCTATTTCGTTGGATGGTTTAACTAGTATTGTAGATTTTTATATCGTTGGGATTTACTTTCTAATTGGTTTTTGGCATTATTTTGTATTACTTTTTTAATTTTCTTTATTTTCTATTTTCAAATATACTTGTGACCATCGACTATTCATATAATTGCTTATGTATGTATTATATAATTTTTGGGTTGAAGAAACTCTTTAATTCATAAAAACCTCCGAACACTCATAAACTTTTTCTTTTAATTCAACCGGTCTAACGAATAGGCCCGAGACTAGTTTTATTATAAATGCTTTTAGATTAACGTGTGTAGTAAATTTAAAAGCAGAGAGACTTTAACATCCCAACTCGATTTGCCAAAACTGAATTGAATGTAAACATTGTAAGAAAGTAAACTACCAAACAATTGTTGTACCTATTGATAGATTTTTTGAGGCAAAAACATAAATGGTGGGGGTCTATACCTTACCAAACTACTACAAAAATAGTTCAAAACCCACAATAAATGAATAAAAAAAGGACCAATTAGTTTAGAAGAGGACTAGAAAGACCATTGTTAGCGGTCAAGGCCCCCCAGGCCCCCACCAAAACACTTTCAAAGTAGAGTTAATTGCAAAAATCATCCTTTGGTTTGCATATTTTTGTGATTTTCATTCCCTTCAAGTTTTTGTTTTTTTTTGAATTTTGTCCAAAATCAAAAGTTTTTCACCACCTTACATACTTTTGAGATATTAAATATACGAAAGGTGTGCAAACTTTTTAACACCTTATATCCCTTAAAAGGATGTGAGATGCTAAAAAAAATTCGATTTTAGATGAAATCCACTAAAAAAAATTTAGACGGATGAAAACCACGACAATATGCAAATCACAATATGTCTTGTGCAATTAACTCCAAAGTAAATTAACAACGAAACGTGTGTGGAGCTATTCAACATAACTAATACCATTCTAACATCGACCTTTAATTTATTTATGAGTTTTGTTATATCAACATCATATCAATAATTTTAAACAGAGATTAACTGACATGTCAAGATTGTTGTAGTGTGATCATGTTAAATATAAACGTACGTCCGGAAATAATTTAAGCCTACGGGGTCACACGAAATGACACGATAACTCTATACATATTAATTAATATATTAAAGTAATATATTAATTAATTTGATCACGAAATGATTAATTTAAATAAATTAAAGGGTTAATTGTATTTAATTAATTAAAGAGGAGGATTAAATGTGAAATTAGAAAATTAGTGTTGGACTCTAATTCCTAATGGGGGGTGGGCCGAAATTCTTTAAGGGATTTCCTAATCCCACTCTAATTAGAAAACCCTCCTAATTAAGCCTATAAATAAAGGCATAAGCTTAAGGGTTTAAGAATTTTTCAATCACATAAGTAATCCTCTCTTTTCCTCCTTTATCCCATTCGAGCGAAACCCTTTAAGGGTGTTCGGTTTTGAGTCATTTGAAATTCCACATGATTCTTAGGTAATTAATATTGGCATTAATTGTGGTTGTAGTTGGTTTTATTTAGACGACTACTTTTGGAATTCGGTTTCATGGGATTTCGAATATAAGAGAAATATACAAAGGGGTTTGTTAATCGTGATCGGGGTACTAGCATACGGTATAGGGGTGTCTAGTGTGCGATCGTAGAGGGGTTTTACTTTAAACCCTAAATAATAATAATAATCTTATTAATAATATTATTGGAAGCTTTGCGCAAAGGTACACGTTTCGATTCTCTCTTTGTTAATTAATTTGATTACATATACGTTTCTTTCCGCTGCGTACTCGTGAATTGTTATAAGTTTATGTGCTCATATTCTAACAGTGGTATCACGAGCCACATATGTGATCTATTAATTACAAAGATCAAAACTTGAAGGGGGTTAAGGGTTGGTTTATTTTAATTAATGATTAAATAATTAAAAGAAGTTTTTTTCTTATTTTTTTAATTAAAAACGATTATTAATTAAATAAATTAGGGTTTTATTTAATTAATTTTGACCTAATTCAATGGTGGATTGAAACCCTCGAGCAAGTTTTGAAATATGTGAATTGACATGATTTATTTGATATAAATTGCATGTTGTGTATCGTTTTTATTTAAAGTAGTTAAATAAAAGGTATAATCACAAGTGATTCATGCAAGATTACTTGTGATTATTACTATTATATAGAGATATAATTAGCAAAGCATGATAGTCCAATAATTAGGGTTTATTGTGTGACTATATGAATTTTTCGTGTGATTTTTCTGGTTTGCGACAGTTCACTAAAAAATTCATATCTTTTAATCTGTAATGAGTTAGAAGTTGTCCTTTGGACAGTAGGTGCTCGACACATAGGGATACAACTTTGTAGTTCTGGTCGAAAGCTGAATCGGATCACAAGTAGGGCTAAACTGGTCGTGAAGCTGCTGGAAATTTCCAGTCAGCATGTTTATGTGTTTATGTGTTATTACTTGGTAATTAAGTAGTTTAATGGCTTACGCAATCAAGGTGACTTGATGTATGTGGTCCTCTTCTTCGGAAGGGGGAGCCGGGAATTAAACATATGCATGAACCATAGTGACCATGTTTAGGTGACCTACCTTAACTTGTTACATGATTAAGTAGTTCGGTAATTAGTAAGTTTATTAATTTTTGCTTGTTTATAAGGATGTATAAAGGTGATGCAAAAATTGTTTTCTTGGAAAAATATAAACTTGACTAAGAACTATCGAAATAGAGATTTCATTAATAAAATTAGAGTCTTACAACCTTGAGATACACCGGCTCACCCATTTGAACAAACTCTAAGAGAGGTATAAGCCGGAGTGCGCTAGCCTTCTAAAAGGGCGGGTTTTTAATTGCGTCTATCGCAAACCTTTGCTCTTGCGCTTCTTTGTGCGTTCAAATGGAGCTACCGAGCTCTCTTGTGTTGTTAAGACTATACAAATGATTTTATTAAATATTATGTTATGAAGATTATGCATGAGTCTTCATACATAAACTTTTGATTCACATCAAATGCATTACCCATTTAAAGTTAAGTCATTGCCACCCACTTTGATTAGAACACTTGCCAGTGCTTTTCGCTCCTATGTGAGACCATAGGCGAATTGTATCTCTTCAAGGTAGATTACCACTCCGTTGTGAGACCAGCGGTGGACTATCTACATGTTCTTAATTGGGCGACTTAAAACGAGTTAAGAGGTGAGACCTTAACCCGTGGCATAAGATGGGACAAAACATGTTTACAAAACACTTAATACCCCTTTACAGTGTTGTTGTAAGTCCCATAACTCTAGGAGTTGCATGAATGCAATTATCGATCCTCGATTACCTTTTAAATACCGTCATTTCTAGCAGATCAACTGATGAAATGATTGTATGTCAATTGGATCCTAGCCTTAATGAAATTAATTGTTAAATGAATTTAACAAGGGTAAATTACATTTCTTAAGGATTAATTATCGAAAATACCGATAATTGAACTTTTGTCTGTTTTGTAGATGGCAACAACAAATCCTTCTCAAAACATACACCAATCGGCTTTCAGGTCGATGCTAGAAAGAGAAAGACTTTCTAGAACCAACTTCAATGACTGGTTTCGTCAGCTAAGAGTTGTTCTAAGAGCTGAAAAGAAACATGATGTCATTGATAAGCAGACACCGTTGTTTCGGGAGCGAATGCTTCAACTAGAGAGTTGGTTGCATACAATGCTCAGTATGATAGACACAATGAGGTTGCTTGTTTGATGTTGGGAAGCATGAATGCTGACCTTAAAAAGCAATTTGAGCATTCATTTCCATGTGATATGCTTACTGAACTCAAGTCTTTGTACGAAAAGCAAGCCGGAGTGGAGTTGTTCGACCTAGTTGATCAACTTCATGACTTGCGACACGAGCATGGAACATCGGTTAGTCCTCATGTACTCTAGTTGAAGAGGTACTTTGGGCAATTGGAAAGGTTATACTATGCTTATCATCTGCCTATTACTATTGACATGAACCTAAAAAGGGGATTTTTTAGGAGTTCGTGCGCAATTATAATATGTATAGCATGAGTAAAACCACAGCTAAACTTCATGTCATGTTAATTGAGTATGAGAAAGAGCTTCCAAAGAAATCTGCTACACCTCAAGTTCTAATAATCAAGGGGGAAAGGTTCAGAAAGCAAAACAACCGTAAGCTAAAGGGCAAGAACTTAGGTAAGAGAAAACAAGGTAGTGTTAAGTCTCAAAACCTTAAAAGACCCTTTCGGCAAAAGGAGCATACGGCTAAAGTATCTAGCTGAGTTGAATGTGAAGAAGAAGCAAGCTGGTTCGGCAAGTGCTTCAAATATCTTCAAAATTGAATTATATGTGTTGTTATACAAATAATAATTCAATAGCAAAAGAGTCAAGTTTAACTTGGACTCTACCTATATTTGACATTGTCATCTTGTTTAAATTTTGTCAAGAAACGCATTTAA
The DNA here is from genome assembly GCA_034093135.1 of Erigeron breviscapus. NCBI lineage: Eukaryota > Viridiplantae > Streptophyta > Magnoliopsida > Asterales > Asteraceae > Erigeron > Erigeron breviscapus. Next base: position 101,327,546 of record CM067175.1, read on the forward strand.
AGTCTTCAATGAGAAGAGATCTTACAATCAAATGATGAATCATTTGATAAATGCGTGTCTTTGACATTATTATGAGCAAGAAACGCATTTAAAGTCTTCAATGAGAAGAGATCTTACAATCAAATGATGAATCATTTGATAAATGCGTGTCTTTGACATTATCGTTAGCAAGAAACACATTGAAAGACTTCAAAATGAAGAGGTCTTACAATCAAATGATGAATCATTTGACAAATACGTGTTTTTGGAATTGTCATTAGAAAGAAAAGCATTAAAAGACTTCAATATGAAGGGATTTTACAAATGATGAATCATTTGGCAAATGCATTTCTTGAAGTTTCGGAAAGATGACAAGAATACCTTTTCCGCATAAAACCGGAGAGGGCTAAAGAACTACTTGGACTAATACATTCGGATGTATGTAGCCCATTTAGACATGTGTCAAGGAAAGTTACTAGCTACTTCATCATTTTTATGAATGATTTCATTATGGTTATGTTTACTTGCTTAAACATAAACATGATGTTATCGAAATATTCAAAGAATTTAAAAATGAAGTAGGAAATCAACTCGGTAAAACCATCAAGTTTTTTCGTTAGAATCGAGGTGGAAAATACTTAAGCCAAAAGTTTAAGGATCATCTAAAGCTTGTGGATTTATCCAAGAGCTTACTCCTATATAAGGGTATATGTGAAAGGAGAAATCAAACCTTGTTGAACATGGTGAGAAAAACGATGAACCTTAAGACTCTCCCATTTCATTTTGGGATTGTGCTCTTGAGATTGCTGCCTGCATTCTCAATATGGTTCCAACTAAGAAAGTGGACAAAACACCGCATGGATGAGGTGTTAAAGTACATCTTTGTAGGATACCCAAAGGAAACAATTGGTTACTACTTTTACTTTCCTACCGGAAACACTGTCAAAGTATTTTTGATTGCTGAGTTCCTTGAACGGAAACTCATATCTCAAGAAGACAGTGGGAGGATTGTTGAACTTGATGAGGCTCAAGAAGATGTGTCAACTTCTGAAAATACTAGAAATCTTCAACTTAGGGGGGAAAATGTTCAAAGAGATGAATCTCTAGATGAACTTTAAGTTGAAGATGAAGCGATTCCAATTCGTAGGTCCTCAAGGACAATACGTGCCGTGAAAGATTAAATCTTATGGTTGAATCTGAAGAACACGTATTAGGAGATTTGAATGAACCTCCTATTTTCAAAGCTGCATTATTGGATCCGGAGTCCGACAAATAGCTTGAAGCTGCGAATGTGAAAATGAAATCCATGAAAGATAATCAAGTGTGGAGCTTGGTTGATCTTCCACCAAATGGTAGAACCGTTGGGTGTAAATGGATCTTCAAGAAGAAGACCGACATGGATGGAAATATACACACCTATAAAGCTCGTCTTGTGGCGAAAGGTTATACTCAACTTTATGGAGTTGATTATGAGGAAACCTTTTCTCCCGTTGCGGACATTAGAGCTATTAGGATCATCTTAGCCATAACGGCATACTATGACTATGTGATATGGCAAATGGACGTCAAAACCACTTTCTTGAATGGTTTTTTAGACGAGGAAGTCTATATGGTACAACCAGAAGGTTTTGTCGATCCAAAACATCCCGACAAAGTATGCAAACTTCAAAGGTCCATTTATGGATTGAAGCAAACATCAAGGAGTTGGAATAAAAGGTTTGATGAGGAAATCAAGAAGTTTGGTTTTGCTCAAAATCCTGATGAGCCATGTGTATATCGCAAAGCTAGTGGGAGTAATGTTACTTTCCTTGTCTTGTATGTCGATGACATATTGATAATAGGAAATCACATTCCAATGTTGAAAGACGTTAAATCTTATCTTGGAAAGTGTTTCGCTATAAAAGACTTGGGTGAAGCGGCATTTATACTTGGAATCAAGATCTATAGAGATAGAAGTAAACGGTTGATTGGATTAAGTCAAAGTGCTTATATAGATAAGATCTTGAGGAAATTCAAGATGGAAAAATTCTAAGCGCGGAAATTTGCCGATGCAAGAAGGACTTAATTTATCTAGCAAGAATGGTGCTTCTACACCTGAAGAGGTGGAGCGTATGAAAAGAATCCCTTATGCTTCGGCGGTGGGATCAATCATGTAAGCGGTAAGATGCACTAGACCTGATATTGCGTTCGCGCATAATATTGTTAGCCGTTATCAGCAGAATCCTGGAGAGGATCATTGGACTGCTGTAAAGAACATTCTTAAGTACATGCGGGCAACTAAAGAATTATTCTTGGAGTATGTTTGAAATCCCAATTCAAAATTCAAAGTGAATAGAAATTGTGATGTTGGATTTCAAGACTGATAAAGATGTTTCAAAATATCAGTCGAGATATGTCTTCATTTTAAATGAAGACACGGTGGAATGCTTTGAGCTAAAAGCAAACCACAGTTGCTATGTATGTGACAGAGTCTGAGTATATTGCCGTCTCAGAGAAGACGACATGAACTCATTAATTAATTAAGATGTTTGTATGGCCATACCCAAATGAACTCAAGAGGTGGTCTTGACTAATTTGGTAATCTTGATTAATTGTAGAAATGAGAAACATAATCGTTAATTTATGAAATGACATTGATCCATATTCATAATTAACAAGGGTATCTGAACAAAGGGATATTAAAGACTAAATCATTTCAAATAGGTAATTTAAGAAACTATTCTTAAATATTTCCGGGAGCATTGACGTGTTGCTAGACGCTAACCAATGTTATTACTTTTATAAATAACATGCTCAAGTGGGAGCTGTTGGAGTGTGATCATGTTAAATATAAACGTATGTCCGGAAATAATTTAAGCCTACGGGGTCACACGAAATGACACGGTAACTCTATACATATTAATTATATATTAAAGTAATATATTAATTAATTTGATCACGAAATGATTAATTTAAATAAATTAAAGGGTTAATTGTATTTAATTAATTAAAGAGGAGGATTAAATGTGAAATTAGGAAATTAGTGTTGGACTCTAATTCCTAATGGGGGGTGGGCCGAAATTCTTTAAGGGATTTCCTAATCCCACTCTAATTAGAAAACCCTCCTAATTAAGCCTATAAATAAAGGCATAAGCTTAAGGGTTTTAGAATTTTTCAATCACATAAGCAATCCTCTCTTTTCCTCCTTTATCCCATTCGAGCGAAACCCTTTAAGGGTGTTCGGTTTTTAGTCATTTGAAATTCCACATGATTCTTAGGTAATTAATATTGGCATTAATTGTGGTTGTAGTTGGTTTTATTTAGACGACTACTTTTGGAATTCGGTTTCATGGGATTTCGAATATAAGAGAGATATACAAAGGGGTTTGTTAATCGTGATCGGGGTACTAGCATACGGTATAGGGGTGTCTAGTGTGCGATCGTAGAGGGGTTTTACTTTAAACCCTAAATAATAATAATAATCTTATTAATAATATTATTGGAAGCTTTGCGCAAAGGTACACGTTTCGATTCTCTCTTTGTTAATTAATTTGATTACATATACGTTTCTTTCCGCTGCGTACTCGTGAATTGTTATAAGTTTATGTGCTCATATTATAACAAAGATCAACAACATATTTTCGCTTAATCACTTTACTTTGCATACACACTTACACACATATTCACCAAATGGAAACCACCCCTACGTCTCTCTCATTGGTTGACCGAATTCTCCAAACCGAAGTAGCTAAGTGAAGATGTCGTGCCAATATTTTTTGCAAAGTGAAAAGACTAATGAACCTACTGTTAGAATATGCGAACATAAATCATATAAATATTCACATAAGCGCAACGGAAGAATCGAATATGCAATCACATTAATTAACAAAGAGAGAATCGAAACGTGTACCTTATGCAAAGCTTCCAATAAAATCAATAATAATAAGATTATTATTGTCGCCTATTTCTTCTACAGTTGCCGGTAGGCCATTTCCCACGAACAGTTGTAAAGATCCTGGTTTTAGTTTCCTTCTCCTTCTAAGCCCCTGTAAACAATTACAGATATGAGTACCACACCCGGTGTCGTAAACCCATGAATTACGCTTAGAAAAGGAATATAATTCAATTGTGAAGATACCTGAAGTACTGGTCAAACCAGATTGTTTCTTCTTCAACTCAGCTAGATACTTAGAACAATTCCGCTTCCAATGTCCCACTTCATTGCAGTGATAACATGTTTGGTCCTTAGCGGGATGTTCCTTTTTCGCTGGAGGGGTCTTCTTAGGTTTAGGAGTAGCAACTTGCTTTCCTTTACCTAGATTCTTGCCCTTTCCTTTTGGTTGTTTCCCTTTCTGGATCTTCCCCCCTTGATCGTGAGAACTTGGGGTGTGGCAGACTTCCTTGGAAGCTTCTTTTCATACTCATTCGCCATGGCATGAAGTTCATCAATGGTTTTATTCATGCTATGCATATTGTAATTGCGCACAAATTCCTCAAAATTCTTAGATAAAGACTTGAGAATCATGCCAATAGCAATAGGCTGAGGATAAGCATAATTCAACCTTTCCAATTGCTCAAAATACCTCTTCATCTTGAGTATATGAGGACTAACCGGTGTTCCTTGCTTGTGTCGCAAGTCATGAAGTGTGTCAACTAGGTCGAACAACTCCACTCCCGCTTGCTTTTCGTACAAAGACTTGAGCTCGTTAATCATATCACGAGGAAAATAATTTTCAAATTGCTTTTGAAGATCAGCATTCATGCTTCCCAACATCAGACAAGCAACCTCATTGTGTCTATCATACGCAGCCAACTCTTCAGTTGTAGCATTAGCTCCCGGAACAACGGGTGTCTGCTCTTCAAGGATTTCAATTTTCTTTTCAGCTCTTAGAACTATTCTTAGCTGATGAAACCAATCATTGAAGTTAGGTCCAGAAAGTTTTTCTCTTTCTAGCATCGACCTGAAAGCCGATTGGTGTATGTTTTGAGAAGGATTTGTTGTTGCCATCTACAAAACAGACAAAAGTTCAATTATCGGTATTTTCGATAATAATCCTTAAGAAATGTAATTTACCCTTGTTAAATTCATTTAACAATTAATTTCATTAAGGCTAGGATCCAATTGACATACAATCATTTCATCTGTTGATCAGCTAGAAATGACGGTACTCAAAAGGTAATCGACGATCAATAATTGCATTCATGCAATTCCTAGAGATATGGAACTTACACAACACTTTAAAGGGGTATTAAGTGTTTTGTAAACATGTTTTGTCCCATCTTATGCCACGGGTCAAGGATCTCACCTCTTAACTCGATTTAAGTCGCCCAATTAAGAACATGTAAATAGTCCACCACCGGTCTCACGGTGGAGTGGTAATTTACCTTGAAGAGATACAATTCGCCTACGGTCTCACGTAGGAGCGAAAAGCACTGGCAAGTGTTCTTAGCAAAGTGGGTGGCAATGACTTAACTTTAAATGGGTAATGCATTTGATGTGAATCAAAAGTTTATGTATGAAGACTCATGCAAATCTTCATAACATAATGTTTAATAAAATCATTTTATAGTTTTAGTAACACAAGAGAGCTCGGTAGCTCCATTTGAACGCACAAAGAAGCGCAAGGGCAAAGGTTTGCGAAGGACGCAATTAAAACCCCGCCCTTTTAGGAGGCTAGCGCACTCCGACTTATACCTCTCTTAGAGTTTGTTCAAATGGGTGAGCCGGTGTATCTCAAGGTTGTAAGACTCCAATTTTATTAAAGAAATCTCTATTTCGATAGTTCTTAGTCAAGTTTATTCTTTTCTCCAAAACATTTTTTGCATCACCTTTATAGCTCTTTATAAACTCGTAAAAATTAATAAACTTTCTAATTACCGAACTAATTTAATCATGTAACAAGTTAAGGTAGGCTACCTAAACATGGTCACTATGGTTCATGCATATGTTTAAAGTCGGCTCCCCCCTCCGAAGAAGAGGACCACATACATCAAGTTGCCTTGATTGCGTAAGCCTTTAAACAACTTAATTAACAAGTAATTCACATAAACATGCTGACTGGAAATTTCAGCAGCTTCACGACCTGTTTAGCCCTGTTTCTGGTCCGATTCAGCTTTCGACCAGAACTACAAAGTTGTAGCCCTATGTGTCAAGCACCTACTGTTCAAAGAACAACTTCTAACTCATTACAGATTAAAAGATATGAAGTTTTTAGTGAACTGTCGCAAATCAGAAAAATCACACGAAAAAATTCACTTAGTCACACAATTATCTAATAGTTAACCCTAATTATTGGATCATCATGCTTTGCTAAATATATCTCTATATATCAGTAAAATCACAAGAATTCATGCAAAATTACTTGTGATTTTACTTTTATTTAACAACTTTAAATAATTAAGATACACAAAACATGCAATTTATACAAATAAATCATGTCAATTCACAAACTCAAAACTTGCCATGAGGGTTTCAATCTCCATTGAATTAGGTTAATTTTAATTAAAAAAAACCCTTATTTTTATTTAATTTAATCCGATTTTTAATTAAAAAAAATAAGAAAACAACTTTTAATTATTTAACAATTAATTAAAAATCAACCAACCCTTAACCCCCTTCAAGTTTTGATCTTTGTAATTAATTAAAAAAAATAAGAAAACAACTTTTAATTATTTAACAATTAATTAAAATCAACCAACCCTTAACCCCCCTTCAAGTTTTGATCTTTGTAATTAATAGATCACATATGTGGCTCTGATACCACTGTTAGAATATGCGAACATAAATCATATAAATATTCACATAAGCGCAACGGAAGAATCGAATATGCAATCACATTAATTAACAAAGAGAGAATCGAAACGTGTACCTTATGCAAAGCTTCCAATAAAATCAATAATAATAAGATTATTATTGTTGTAGGGTTTAAAGTAAAACCCCTCTACGATCGCATACTAGACACCCCTTATACCGTATGCTAGTACCCCGATCACGATCAAACAACCCTTTGCTTGTACCCTCTAAAAGTCGAACCAAAGCAAACCCAAAACCCCTTGACTTGCTACCTACGGCCGAACCAAATAAGAGAGGAAGAGAGGAGAGAATTTTTATGTGAAAGAATGTGAAAACCCTTAGAATTAAGCCCCCTATATATAGGGATATATCTAGGGTTTTTATCCTTGGTGGACAAGTAATCTCAAGGCTTTCCAAGCCTTGAAATTTTTGGCCCAACCCATTAGGAATTAGAGCCCAACTCTAATTTCCTAATTTCACATTTTAACCTCCTTTTAATTAATTAAATAAAATTAACCCTTTAATTTATTTAAATTAATCATTTTGTGATCAAATTAATTAATATATTACTTTAATATAATAATTAATAGTATAGAGTTACCGTGTCATTTCGTGTGACCCCGTAGGCTTAAATTACTTCCGGACATGCGTTTATTATAACGTGATCACATACCAACACCTACCGTTAAGACTGTTGGTACTTATCCAACTCAGTGACATCATCTTATTTGTTCCTCTTTTAATAACTCAATCTATAATCTAATTTCTTGTCTTTGTCGCTTAACTTTTCGCTAGATTTGGTATCACATCCAACATAAAGACCATGTATGTAATACATCAATTAACGTCAAACTAAGTCTAATATCATTCAATGAAAAGTAATTAATCATACTAGGGACAACGTCGTATACTACAATCAATTTATAACAACATTTTGTATAGAGATCACCCACTACAACAAATATGTCATTTACTCACACTTGTTTTTTAATACTTTTAAAAAGTGTGAAAAATTTTGTTAATTTAATCACATTTATAAGTGTATAGAAATAATTTACATTTAAAAGTGTGAAGAAATTTAAAAAATCACAATATTTACACACTTATACATGTGGAAAAGAAAAGTTCACACTTTCAAGTGTGTAAAAATATGTCAATTGTTCACACTTAAGAGTGTGAAAGTTAATTTGTAACACCTATTTTCTTCACACATAGGGAGTGTAAAGAAACCATGTTTTACAAATTGACTTTCACACTTTTAAGTGTGAAAATATTTGACAATTGTTCACACTTTTAAGTGTTAACATTTTGTTTACACATTTATAAGTGTGAAAAAATTATAATTTTTAAAATTTATTCACACTTTTAAATGTAATTTTTTTCTACACATTTTTATATGTGATTAAATTCATAAATTTTTTCACACTTCTTATAACCAAGTGTGAACAAATGAACTTTTTTTCGTTAGTGACCTTTCACAAACTTACATGTTAGCGTCATATTTATATCAATCAAGTTTTAAAGTATGGTCACGCACTTATCACAACAAATTTTGAATAAAGCTTATTGCACATTCATCAATTAAAAACATTTATAAATGCACGTGGTTCCACCCGTCACACCCTTTCACTCCAATCACGTCGTGACACTTAAACCACCGTTGCGTAATAAACTTAATTTAGTGTCTGCAAGTTTTCTTTTTTTGAATAAATGCTCTTAATTTATAATGTGTTGAAACTCTTTAGTTCAGACTAGTTATGGTGCGTCGTGCGTTAATATGTTATTTAGTTGCAATTGGACTCACCATCCCCACACGCATTTAACCTCTGCCCTCCCATAACCTTTAAGGCGTTACTAGAAATATGCATCGAGATGGAATCACTAGTTATTACATACTTTTAAACCATACCATGTAATCGCTTATTTTAGTTGACAAAACAAACAGAGCGTACAAATTAGATCGTTAATACATGCAACATATATACAACACAATATACAATATGTATGTTAGAGTAAAAGCCATAATAATGAGGTTTCACAACTTTTTTTTAGCTTGTTATGGAATCACATAATAAGTCATGAGTTGTTTTTATACCCAACATTTTATAAGAAGTCGAATTTCATGCTTTCAAAAATTATCAAATCAAATCTTCATAACGTTTTCAAAATACATTAATTAACGTCTAAGTTACATTTTTCAACACCTTAGGGTATGTTTGGTTCATATGAATGTCATAAAAATAGAATAAAATGAAAATGGTAATGAAATGAAAATGATAATGGAATGAGTCATTCATTTCTATTGTCTTGTTTGGTTATCATTGTTATTATCTTCTTTGGTTATCAGAGCATCTCCAATGGAGCTTTTTGTAAAGCTTTTTACTATTTAAAAAAACTTTTGCATAAGCTTTTTTCCAATGGAGTGAAAACGTTTTTCCTCCTAGTTTTATTATTGAATAATACTTAAAAGATTTTTTTATAACTTTTACCATTGGATCACCAACTTGATCAAAAACTTTTAAAAAGCTTTTAACAAAAAATTTTACCATTGGAGCACCAACTTGATCAAAAACTTTTTTAAAAAGCTTTTAACAAAAAACTTTTACCATTGGATCACCAACTTGATCAAAAACTTTTTTAAAAAGCTTTTAACAAAAAACTTTTACCATTGGATCACCAACTTGATCAAAAACTTTTTTAAAAAGCTTTTAACAAAAAACTTTTACCATTGGACACCAACTTGATCAAAAACTTTTTTAGAAAAGCTTTTAACAAAAAAATTTACCATTGGAGATGCTCTCATTGTAAGGAAAGAAATCAATAGTAAATGACGAAAATATGCAATACTACAATACTTGCTTTTTAGTCTTGTACATTTATTTATTCTTCCAAATAAGGTGAAAAAAGGTTAGGAGATATAATACCCCTTCTACAAATGGTGGATTAAAATCATTGCTCGAAGCAAGGCTGTCACTCAAAGTACTACAACCATTTTCATTTTCCATTTGTTATAAATAAATTAGTTGTGAAACTTTTTTCAGTGTTCCGTATCAAATTATAAAAATAAGGACAAATATACATTGCCAATTTTTTCTTCTACCAAGTCAGCTTTAAACAATTAATTAAACCAGAGAAAATCAGAACCATGATGGACATTGTTCGAATTCGACAAACTGATATTGAAACTGTCGTGTGTCCCAAGAATGTAACATTAAATTATTATTTGAACTATATGCTAATCTTTTTACTTGAACAAATATATATTATATATACTTGTTTTGTCTCCAGTAAATACTTCCAAACATGTGAAAGACACATATACAAACATATTACTTCTCTTTATGCTTCGAAGGAATTATTTTAAAATAATTCAACAGCTTTATATGTGATAGTGACAATAGTAAAGTTTAATAAAACAACAAAATCCGTATACAATATAGATCTCCCTGTGCATATTGTTGGGTCATAGTCAAAAAGCATCACATGTCCTTTGAAAGAAATGTTTGCTAATCACGAACTTCGAATACATGTACATTGATGCTTTCAAATTGATTCCTCCAATATCAATTTCGATAGTATCGGTTATTAGTTATTGTAATGCAAAGTTATACCTTCAAAGTTAATCTATGATTCACTTATTTATGTGTTTGTTCTTCAACGTAACTATCTGAACAAAAACTCAATCTATGAATTAACCTCAATTAATTCACTAACCAACCAGAAAAATAATCAATCTAAATTGATTATATGAAATAATAACAACAAATATCCACCACTGCTAGTCAGGTATGGATTCACTCAACTATAATGTTGAGTGTTCTATTACAATCTCGATTGTAAACTCAAAAACAAGATTAATCGAATGAATCGAAAGAAAGAGAAGCAGAAATATAGATACAGATATTATGAATTGATTTGTTACCCTAAATGGGTTATAACCATCTATATATACTCAATGACTTTCAAGAAAGTCATAAATAGCCCCTGTACTTCCCCATTTTCTTCTTGTATAGCTTCAGTCCTTCTTAATGAAATAACTTGCACTTGTAGTCCAGAAACCTTTAAGCACTTCAATGCAGCTTATAAACCTGAAACAACTAATCATACAATAAGCTATAAACCATAAAAATAATATTTTGAGAATAAGATTACATGTTTTTCAACACTATCACTCAAGAAATGTTTCGTTTGATAATTATTTTAAAATAATTCAACAGCTTTATATGTGATAGTGACAATAGTAAAGTTTAATAAAACAACAAAATCCGTATACAATATAGATCTCCCTGTGCATATTGTTGGGTCATAGTCAAAAAGCATCACATGTCCTTTGAAAGAAATGTTTGCTAATCACGAACTTCGAATACATGTACATTGATGCTTTCAAATTGATTCCTCCAATATCAATTTCGATAGTATCGGTTATTAGTTATTGTAATGCAAAGTTATACCTTCAAAGTTAATCTATGATTCACTTATTTATGTGTTTGTTCTTCAACGTAACTATCTGAACAAAAACTCAATCTATGAATTAACCTCAATTAATTCACTAACCAACCAGAAAAATAATCAATCTAAATTGATTATATGAAATAATAACAACAAATATCCACCACTGCTAGTCAGGTATGGATTCACTCAACTATAATGTTGAGTGTTCTATTACAATCTCGATTGTAAACTCAAAAACAAGATTAATCGAATGAATCGAAAGAAAGAGAAGCAGAAATATAGATACAGATATTATGAATTGATTTGTTACCCTAAATGGGTTATAACCATCTATATATACTCAATGACTTTCAAGAAAGTCATAAATAGCCCCTGTACTTCCCCATTTTCTTCTTGTATAGCTTCAGTCCTTCTTAATGAAATAACTTGCACTTGTAGTCCAGAAACCTTTAAGCACTTCAATGCAGCTTATAAACCTGAAACAACTAATCATACAATAAGCTATAAACCATAAAAATAATATTTTGAGAATAAGATTACATGTTTTTCAACACTATCACTCAAGAAATGTTTCGTTTGATAATATATTTTAAAAATATAACTAATAGTAAAAAAAATAATACTAATGTTCAACCAAGTTCAACCCGAACCTCAAAAATCAAGTGTCATTGAACTGGTCGTCAATCATCCAACCGATTTCAGGTTCAACCAATTGGGTAACATTGGTTTAACCGAGTTTCTCTGACAATAAACTTTGAATTGAAAAAAAAAATTGCTTTGATGGTGAAACTATCTTATCTGTAACCTTTAATTTATCTTATATTATTATATAGTGTATATCTATATTTATATAAGAAGAGTATTTAATATAGGGTTTTGTTAAACGAAGCCCGTCTTTATTTGACATTTTATTCAATATATTAAAATAAAAAATCTGACCAAAATTTATTACTCGGAAATCTAGATCTGATATGTTATTGTTACACCACTGAAGTTATAACATAGATAGAAACACAACTAACTTTGGAAATACAAACCCTTTATATATCTCACACATACTTTAACTAACTACTATATTTTTGTACCAAATGTTTAATTTAGCATCATTTTATAGTGTTGTAATAGTAAGTATTATTGAATAAAAAGTGAAAACTTGGTTGGACACCCTGCCAACATGTTTATTGCAGCTGACACTACAACACACATATCCACTGTCCCACCACTATATTATAAATACATATTAAAATAAAATATTAAAATAAAATATTAAATAAATAAAATCTTCCAATCAATTCCAAAATATTAATTAATATAAATTAAATTTAAATAATGTAATAATTATTGTCTACTTAAATCACAAAATCCAAAACACACAGTCACTCACACACTTTCTTTTTCATTCTCACTCTACATTCCATTTCTTTTTCTCTCCACCAAACCAAGCCAAACCATTTACAAAAAATTTAAATAGAAAAATATTTGAAAATACTACAACATATCATATTAATTAATATTTATATTTATTGTCCACTTAAATTACAAAATCATAGACACACTCAAACACTTTCTTTTCATTCCTTTCTTTTTCTCTCTAAAAACACACACACCAAGTTAAATAAAAAAATATAAAATAAAAATATTTAGCCGCAATTAAGGGTTTAAATTTCGGTGGAGGTAAACAAATCACAAGCCCCATTTACACAAAACATTCATTTTCATATTTTAAACCAATATATATACATACATACATATACATACAGTGTGTGTGAAGTGTGTGTTTTTATCTTGAATGTAATATGAAATTTTGGAGAGTAATACAAACGTATATAGTAAATACATATATATTATACACTTTTAGCAAATGGGGGTAGCAAAATCTTGGAGATATAGTGGAAAAGTTTTGATCTTGGCTAAAAATCATGGTTATAAACACAATAACTTGAAGCATCATTGTTTGTTATGGTCACCGCCGGAGACGACGGTGGTTAGCGGTGGGCAGAGACGGCGGATCTCATGGCCGGTGGTTTGTGGGGTGATGTTGTTTCTTTTGGGTTTGGTGTCTTTTTTTACTGGTCATCTTGCTTCTTCTCATCATGAATGGTATTCACATAAAATTGTTAAAACAAGATTATGGAAGAAAAAAGTGGTAATTTTTTTTTAACTTTTATACTCTTCTTTTTTAAGAATTTTTTTTAATGGATTCTGCTAACTGTAGTCCCAAGAATCATGATTTAATACACACAAAAAGTGTTAGTGTTGCACCTGTTATTTTTAGACAAGCGGTTATTATTTGTATGTACAATAGCTTTCGGCTTGTTTTAGTTATCAAAATATATATATTTTTATATATCTTAATAGACACATAAATGAACACTTGTCACAAAATGTATGTAACATATTTAGTTATTTTCTCAAAATTTGTAATTTGTTTGTTTACTAGTTAGAGCAATGTTAATTTGTGACTTTCTTTGTATTTTAGACATGGAGTTCATATTAAGTACAAAAGATTGTTTGTTTAAAGGGATGAATGAGGTTTGGACCATCGCAGTATACCAAAAGAAAAATGTTAATTTGTTTTGGATTTTTTTTATGGAATTTAAGCTTGTATTTTTATTTTCCGGGGTCTAATTTCTTGGACAAAAGTGATCTTTATTGTGGTAAAAAAATATGTTTCTTGAAACTTTCTTGGGTTGCTTGCAATATCAGTTCTTTTTGCTGTCAAAATTCTTAAGTTTTTGAGCTTAAATTTTGTAGCCAAACTTAATCTTGTAGCCAAAGTCAAAGACTTGTGTGCAAAATATTTTCCGCCTGTAAAGATTTATTCTTGGTGTTGCTTTATATCGCATTTGTCTATTTTGTTATCAAAATTTGGATTTTCTTATTTTTTTTTTAGTCCAATTTCTTGGAAGCATTTGAAATTTCATGTTGAAAAAATTTCTGGAGTGAAAGTTTTGTTATGGAATCTTCCTTTTGTTGCATTGCTTGAAGGTCTCATCTTCATCCTCAAATTTCTATGCGAATAAGAATAGAATGTTAAGTGAAAGTGGTTTGCTTTATGCTGTACTTGCATGTTATTGCTTTGTATCAAGATTTTTATGACATTTAAAGCTTTGCTCTTAAGTGTATTTCTGTATGTTTTGGGTGCTTATCAAGAGTTCGTATATTCACGTGTAGCCAAGTATGTATTGCAATCACTCATCGGATTATTTTTTTTGTTATGTAACATAGCACCAGACTAGTGCTGTACCAGTTGACATATGGAAATCGAAGTACTCAAACTTCTACTATGGATGCAGTGAGAGAAGCCCTTTTTACGCACGTAAGCCTTTTGACTCATAACTACATTTACAACATTCAAATCCTGTTTTTCAATATGATTAAGCTTAAGATATATGTTTTATTGGTATATCATAGTTCTTTAAACTTGAAATTTATGATGTATACAGCCCCAGCTCGTCACCTGCCTTCAAACGGTTATCTACTAATTGCTGCCAGTGGTGGTCTGAATCAACAAAGAACCGGGGTATATGTTTTCTTTTAAGACTACCTTATGTTGCAACCTTTGCTCAACAGAAAGTCATATTGTTGATAAAATGACTACCCTCTTGGTGCATATTTTAAACCATCTTAGAAGTGTTTTTTAATTACGGATCTTCAAAGTTCTGTTTCTTTTTTTCTAATTGTTTTCACGGAAGTTTATATTCCTTTTATGCTTTTACCGATGAATATTCTGCTTCCAGATTACTGATGCCGTAGTTGTTGCACGGATCCTAAATGCTACTCTAGTCATTCCTGAGTTGGATCATCACTCATACTGGAAGGACGATAGGTGAGTGAATTGAGACATCTTTTGTCAATTTTATGTTACGCTTTTGGGAAAAGAAGTTATCGAGCTTATGATGATTTTTTTCTTTCTATAATTCCAGTGACTTTGCCAACATATTTGATGTTGATTGGTTCATATCTAATCTTGCTAAGGATGTGCCTGTTGTCAAAAGAGTCCCAGACAAATTCATGAGGTCACTTGAAAAACCACCTTACACAATGCGTGTCCCGAGAAAATCAGAACCTCAATTTTACCTCAGTGAAGTACTGCCAATACTTACGAAGAGACGTGTAAGATATTTTATCTAGATTCAATTTAACATACCTTCTAGTCCCTACGCCCTCGAGGTGTCAATATAGGTGGGCTGGGTAGCAAGTGCTACATGATGAAATGGACCGTTGACCTGAAACAGTTTAGTCCAAATTTCACCTTTTTATAATTACTTTATTGCGATAAATGCTATTACAAAACTATATTATGACGATCATGATCCAGTTTTTTCCTGATTAAACAACAGAATCGGTTGTCTGCAATCAAACTACACTAAGGGATGATTTTTGAATATCCTTGACCTGTTTTCATTTTAACTAACTTTCTAGATTTTACTCGTTGGACCCAATAAAGATAATTCGTAATCCCGAATTGACCCACTCATGAGGATACGGGTCAAAAAAGACACTTGTTTCTTGCAGA
This sequence comes from Erigeron breviscapus, assembly GCA_034093135.1. Taxonomy (NCBI): domain Eukaryota; kingdom Viridiplantae; phylum Streptophyta; class Magnoliopsida; order Asterales; family Asteraceae; genus Erigeron; species Erigeron breviscapus. The sequence continues at coordinate 101,343,268 of CM067175.1, forward strand.
AGGCAACATGCGACTTGGCTAGTAGTTATAACAAAGTAGTTGTAAGAAAAGCGTTTGACGGTGTCTCAAATATCTAATCACGCCTAACGTTTTGCACATACTCCCCATCGTGGTAATGGACATAATAAGTAATTTTAATTTTTTAACTTGGAACCAAAATGGAAATTAATATTCACTTTTCATAGGATGAAGTGGTGCTACGATGTTGCCATGTTGGGCTATACATACATACACATATGTATATAGATATATGTATGTATGTGTTTGTATATTCCCTTTATTTATGAGCTTTATAATCTTTGTGCAGGTTCTTCAGTTAACTAAGTTTGATTATAGGCTCGCTAGTGATCTTGATGAAGAGCTACAACGGTTGCGTTGCCGGGTCAATTATCACGCTTTACGTTTTACAAAACCAATTCAAAATCTTGGTCAGAAGATTGTTATGGAAATGAGGAAGATGTCTACTCGCTTTATTGCAATTCACTTGAGGTTTGTCACTTGATGCCAAATTTCCAATTCGTTCATGCCTTCATCAAAATCACTGTTATAACATATGCAAGTGAAGTACATAAAAGACCACCCCTTCTCAAATCAAATCCTTATACAGACTGCTTTAAGAGTCGAGGGTACTTTTGTGGTCTTGCATGGTGCACTTCCCAAAACACCTGACCTCAAATGCGAATGGTGGTATGGTAGGGTGCGATGAGCAACGGACAATGCTGACTGATTTTTGTACGGGTCAAAAGGGTTGGGGTCATATCAACCCATTTCACTTACTGGCCATTTTTAAAAAAATAAAGTAAGGGTCAGATGTATTTACAATAAAATACTCCTATTATTCTAACAATGATATAATATGTTGAATAAGATTGATATAAGAGGTTCTGTACTTTAAACTTGTTTTCTTTTGAGCTATTATATATTTAAACCCATTTGACCCATTAGAATTGAGACATCATTTGAATCAACCCACACATCAGTAAATGGGTCAAATTGTCACCTCTACAATATATAGGTTCAATACATTCTTTTTTATTAAGTCCTATGCTCCATGCTCGATGGTTAACCGGTGTGTGATTTACAGGTTTGAGCCTGATATGCTTGCATTTTCGGGTTGTTACTATGGTGGTGGGGATAAAGAAAGAAATGAGCTCGGTGAAATCAGGAAAAGATGGGCAACACTACCCGTGAGATTTCTTAAACATTATTGTGTCCAAAATTCACCCTTTTTGCATGTTTTAAATGTATTTGTGTCTTACTTTTAGGAAACAAGTCCTGATGGAGAGCGGAAGCGAGGAAAATGTCCTCTAACACCTCATGAAGTAGGTTTAATGCTGCGGGCACTAGGTTTTGAGAATAACACGTATCTTTATGTCGCATCAGGTGAAATATATGGTGGAGAAGAAACCTTGAAGCCTCTTAGGGAACTGTTTCCAAATTTTTACACAAAGGAAATGCTCGCTAGCGAAGAGCTTGAACCTTTTCTTCCATATTCTTCTCAGCTTGCTGCTATAGACTATATTGTTTGTGATGAAAGTGATGTTTTTGTAACCAACAACAATGGAAACATGGCGAAAATTCTTGCTGGTCGAAGGTATGGATATTGAACTCTTACTATAACCTTGAGTATGTATAATCTTTATGAATATCTTTTTCAAGTTAGTAACTAGGGTTTATGGTTTAAAGGGAATAAGAAAACAAATACCGTGTATCTAAACCAAAAAATCAATTTAACTGTGACATTGTTGTGATGTACTAGGGGTATCCGGGCATCCATATAAATAAACGGTTGTATTTTCATGTACTTTTTGATCAAGTGAAAAGCCTTGAAACAATGTCTAAGAAAATGTTTGGCCATTCATTAAATATCTAAAACTTTGTTCGAGCCACAAATATATAACTTCATAATGTAAATTAAGCCATTAATCTTTTCGAAAAACATTACAATACAATGGCAGGTAGCCGGGCCACAAATTGCGCCGCTACCGCCTTTTGAATAGCAAACCCGATCCTACTAAATACAATGTTTTGGGTTAATTTATGAGCATCATAAGTGTACTTGCAATGTTTTTTTGGGAAAGTTAGCAACAATAACTTGCAAAGCTTCTTATATAGGAAAATGTGTTTTTTATTACGGATGACGGATCATAGAAAGAAGATTGTTGAAGTTATATGTTTTCTGGGTTTTACCCCTAACAGGAAATCATATATTTTTTACAGTTGAATATTTGATTTGGTTATTCTTAAAGAGCAAGCATAACTCTTCTTTGTATCTTTCAACAGGAGATACATGGGGCATAAGAGAACCATTCGTCCAAACGCCAAAAAGCTTAATGCTTTGTTTTTTAAACGCGATAAAATACCATGGGCAACATTTGCTAAAAAGGTAAAAGCAGCCCAACAAGGATTCTTGGGTGAACCAGATGAGATGAAAACCGGGCGTGGTGAATTCCACGAATACCCGTCTACTTGTATTTGCAAGAAGCCCTTTAAGTTTTCCGATCTCGACAGCAACTACAACATAAACCAAACCCTCACAAAGTTGTCCTTCAATCCGGAAGCAGAATCTGAATACGGGCGCAATGAAGAAGATCAAGGTGTTCATAATGTGCAGAGTAGAGAAAATTCAGGTATGATTGGAAACCGTGAATCATCATCATCATCAATAACAAAAGAAAAGGATGGTGTTGAGTTTTTGGCTGATAATTAATGGCAAGAAGAAACTTGATAGTGTTTTAGATTTGATTTTTTTTTTTTTTTGGAATTTATATGATGAGCTAAGTTGGCTCGCTGTTGTATCTATATTTTTATAATTTTCCATTTTGCCACTGTTTTCAATAGGATTTCAGGATTGAAGTTTAGTAGTGACATCTGGGATTAAGATTAGGTCTAATAGGTTGTAAAGGTACCATACTCGTCGACTTTTCTTATGTAAAGTATCATCCCTAAAAACCGCCTAATGTAAGCCGACTGTGTGTAAATTCGACCTATTTCGGGCACCAAAACCACCATCCGGTTTTGTTTGACCAGATTTGTGCGTGTTTTTGTTTGACTGTTGAATTTCTTTGCCATGTCACCTTGCCACATCATCTTGTTGACCCTTTGACCCGTTGACCAAAAATTGGGGTGATAATGGACGTAATTCTCGACGAAGGCAAATATATTTCTTTTGTTTATACATCTTCCTCATTTCCATCTTATATAAATTTTTCCAGATCTTGTATTATATCTAACTTCATATCCATCTCTTATATATACATCGATCTCTCTCAATATTGTATCACTAACTCTACCAACAAATAAAAGTTCCAACTTTATATTTCTTCATTGAAATTAATTTGAACTTTTTATTGCAAGATCCAACTACATTACAAGATAAACAAAACCCATAATTTAATTTTTATGGGGTTTGTTTTAAAGTATGGATTCACATGAATCATTGGCCCAACAACCGTCGGGCGGTGCTCCAGCGCCACCACTAGTGCCGCCAGGGATGATGATGCCACCACATACAGATTCGAACATAGCTTCTGGTTATGTGTGTTTATTTGGGGTTTAAGATTTGTTTATAAAGGAGATCATTGGGGATTAGGGTTTGTTGCTGGAAATAAAGATCGAACCATCTCATCCCCAACACCTTCAAGATTCCGGCGATGGCAAAATAAACGACGGCGAAATAAGCGGCGAGGAAGAAGCAGCAATGGCAGATCTGGGTAATATATTTTTTCTTCATTAAAAAATCCTTCATATTCCGGTGGATATCCGACGTAGCCCATCACCTCCAGATTTTGATTATATACAGATTTTATTTATATATATTTGGTTGATTTTATGTATGTATGTGTTAGTAATGTGTGTAATGTGTTCGATTAATATTACACATGATTGATTTACAGATATGTATTCTGATTGATACACACAGATGTATTTTTACATCTCTTACATATGAGTAGAATTGAATATATGGGATTGAAAGAGTTTGATATTAATGAATTGATTTGGGACTGAATTTTTAGGCCAGACAGATTGATATGATCATATGAATACAGGCACATGTATTTTCAGGCCAAATTTTTGATGCAAAATATCCGCCATCAACAATCATCAAATAATGTGATTGTGAGGGTTATGTGGCAAGCCAGGTAGGAGAAAACAGCCATATGTGGCAGGTGGTATTTTTAATCCCCTAATTAAGAATTAATTACACTGTTAGTCATTTTATTAGGAGGTTTTTAGGGATGATACCTTACATAGCAAAATTCGCCGAGTATGATACCTTTAAAACCTATTTGCCCTTAAGATTACTCTGTATAGAAAAGAGTCAGACTTCTACAAGTGTGATAATATTTTTTGTAAGGTAGGACCCGTCCTTGACGGGATTGAATATGAACTGGATTGGATATTGTTGTTGTTTAGTAGCATGTGGGTGTTTTGCAGACTTCAAAGTTTATTAGCAAAATTATACTATTACTCATTAGATCTATAATCATCAGCAAAAGTTCACTTCTAAAGTTCTTATAAGGCTATCTCCAATGCTAAGGGCGTCCTTGAGCTGCCACATCATATCCTTACAAATCCTTATACATCCTTATAAATCCTTTAAATCCTATAACTTTATCTCCAATCATACAAACATCCTTACATATCCTTATATATCCTTTTACCTCCAACTAAAAACAAAAATATATTAAGTAAGGACAAGTAAGGGCATGCCCTTAGGTAAGGACATTCTTCCAAAATTCCCTAGTTTTAGACAAGCTTCAACGGAAAAGGATATCCAACGGCACCTAAGGGCACCCCATTGGAGATAGGCTAATGCTTGACTATAAAAACATGCCTAGGCCGCTAGGCATACTAACCAAAAGTCCACACACATATCATATCCATAAATGGATACATATATAATAACATAAATACATACAAAGACATAAAATGGCACAATCACATTCACACCTACTACACACCCCACATGGATAATATTAAAGTTCATCGACACCTACAAACCTCACTTGATATAAATGATGCATGCATAAACGTATCATACAAACGCCAACTAATTTGTATAGCATTCATATTACTAAAAATGCCGCATAACTAACACTGTTGCATTTAACTTTCCACTTAATTTTCAAACATACAACATGCCAGAAGCAGTTGGATGTTATTTTGCATCAAAATCATATAATCTCAGGTTGAACTTATGGTTGATTCAATTCAACATAAAATTGCTCGATAATATTCAAATTATTAGTTAATCTTGAGCCCAGTGAAGCAGAAGCTTTAATATCAATTGAACCTCACCCCATCTACAACCCGAAAACATATGTATTACATTCAAGTCTCAAATACTCAGCACAGTAATAACTTGAACTTGGTTTGTTAGTCTTTTATTAGGAGGTTTTTAGGGATGATACCTTACATAGCAAAATTCGCCGAGTATGATACCTTTAAAACCTATTTGCCCTTAAGATTACTCTGTATAGAAAAGAGTCAGACTTCTACAAGTGTGATAATATTTTTTGTAAGGTAGGACCCGTCCTTGACGGGATTGAATATGAACTGGATTGGATATTGTTGTTGTTTAGTAGCATGTGGGTGTTTTGCAGACTTCAAAGTTTATTAGCAAAATTATACTATTACTCATTAGATCTATAATCATCAGCAAAAGTTCACTTCTAAAGTTCTTATAAGGCTATCTCCAATGCTAAGGGCGTCCTTGAGCTGCCACATCATATCCTTACAAATCCTTATACATCCTTATAAATCCTTTAAATCCTATAATTTTATCTCCAACCATACAAACATCCTTACATATCCTTACATATCCTTTTACCTCCAACTAAAAACAAAAATATATTAAGTAAGGACATCTTCCAAAATTCCCTAGTTTTAGACAAGCTTCAACGGAAAAGGATATCCAACGGCACCTAAGGGCACCCCATTGGAGATAGGCTAATGCTTGACTATAAAAACATGCCTAGGCCGCTAGGCATACTAACCAAAAGTCCACACACATATCATATCCATAAATGGATACATATATAATAACATAAATACATACAAAGACATAAAATGGCACAATCACATTCACACCTACTACACACCCCACATGGATAATATTAAAGTTCATCGACACCTACAAACCTCACTTGATATAAATGATGCATGCATAAACGTATCATACAAACGCCAACTAATTTGTATAGCATTCATATTACTAAAAATGCCGCATAACTAACACTGTTGCATTTAACTTTCCACTTAATTTTCAAACATACAACATGCCAGAAGCAGTTGGATGTTATTTTGCATCAAAATCATATAATCTCAGGTTGAACTTATGGTTGATTCAATTCAACATAAAATTGCTCGATAATATTCAAATTATTAGTTAATCTTGAGCCCAGTGAAGCAGAAGCTTTAATATCAATTGAACCTCACCCCATCTACAACCCGAAAACATATGTATTACATTCAAGTCTCAAATACTCAGCACAGTAATAACTTGAACTTGGTTTGTTAGTCTTTTAGAGTTGTATTCAAGCTAGAACAGTAGAACCTACAGTTGATAAAGTTCAAACACACAGCTCCAATCCATGTTTGAGTGCAAAAAACGCGGTAAAAGCTTTAAAATCTTTGCTAATGTGGATAGACAGTAGGCTTGAATATGATCATGTATCCATCCAAAAGTACACAATAATCTCATGGTAATCGTCTAAAGCAATTTACCACAATCATGATAGTGTAACCATAGAAAATACCATATACATAGACCAAGAGAAGCAAAAAGAAAAAAATGACATTTGAAGGCTTATGGCAACCTTTTCTAGTTCTATAATCTCTGTTTGATTAGAGACAACACTGAAATTGGACTCAATACCATCTTCTACTAGGTGTGGTAACTGGTAAGTTATGGAGGCTTATGGCAACCGTTCCTAGTTCTATAATCTCTGCTTAATTAGAGACAACACTAACATTGGACTCGATTCCATCCACTTAGAAAGATTCTTATCAGCGAGGATTCGTACTCCCTGCTACAAAGATGGAGAAGCTAGTTAGTATAGATTTATAAAGTTTGAGAATGTATCATACGGGAAATCACTGAAGCAAAACAAGGATGAATGAATAGTCAATGTAAACAAGCATTCTAAACCATACTACGGGCCCTCTAATGGGTGACACTAACCATGACTGGGAACATACGGTATCTTTTAAGGTGAATCCAAAGTCAGTTGGGCGGTCTTAAACTATGAATACAAGCAAGTGGCTTAGGATTGTAAAACATGAACGGCTTCTTTGCACCAAGTGAGTAAAGACAATTTCAAATTTAGGCTCGTATATTATTGATAAATAGTCACACAAGTATAAACAGTTCAGGTGAAAAGGAAAATGCTCATAACCTTCTATAAATGTTTTATTAACAAAGTGATATCTATATTTTGTTATCAAATAATAAGATGCTAATAATCGGAAAACTAAAAGTACTAGACAAAATTGTGAGATGATTAATCCAACACGTTTTTAATTTTTCCCCACACTGACAACATACTAAGGTTAAGGTTCAACCTTCTTGTAAAGTTTGTATTCTATAAAACCATGTTAAGGTTCAACCTTCTTTCGATCATACAAGCTTTCCAAAGGTTGACTTTATAAAACGATCTGCCAAATTTGACCAATTTACTTATGTATGGGTTTATTTGGGTTAAACTTATTCCAAAAGGGTTACATTGATCATATCAAAGAAGGTAATAACTGCATTACTTAGGTAGATACTTTGTAGGGTAATTGACATCTTTGGCAAATCTTAATTTACCTAATAAAAAAGCAGGAACGATAAGAAGATGTTGACTAACAGATTTACAACAGATATGACAATTAACAAAACAAACTATGCGTTTAAAATTTCTTGGTCTGTGCATAAATAGTTCGAGTAGAATAAACATCCATCTCACGGACAACAATGCATCCACCATTTATCCACTTGGTGAGAAGCTATGATTTTCAATTGCTCTTTGAGGCAGAAGTATAATTACCTTTTGATGTAACCTTGTGACTTCGTTGACTTGCATGTGAAACACTAGGTATCTTTGAGACAGACAGCGAGCTTTGTAATCCTTCTAATAGCTGCAAGAAAATAAAAGGAGAGATCATAACACTCGCTTTAGAACAAGACCTCACATATACATGCAACAAGAACCATATTATCAATGAAACAATAACCAGAAGACTCACCCTTGAGGTTGGCTGAATTCTACGATTTGATCTACGCGGCTCCAGTTCTGAAGTTGATATATCTCTCACTTCTACTTTATTTTCCTTCCTGTCACCTGGTGCAATCTTTCTTTTGTTCAATCGCTGAGATGCCTTTGATGTTGAAGTTGCTCTTCCATCCTCAGTATCAGATGAAGGGACAAAATCCACCTGGCTTTGGTGACCCGACAAGTTTTCATCAACACTGAGAGAATCCTGGACAACTTTATCAGTCAAAATAGCATCACGTGACATGTGTTTGGTGGTTTTAGATTTATCCTTTTGAGCTAAAGGTCTAAGTGACGGAATTGGTGGTTTTCTTTTGGATTTGACTTCAGCAACTTGCTTTTCCTTGGGATCATTTTTAGAATCATCTTTGGACCCACGGGGTATCAAATGACTTGCAGGCTTGACTGAAGAATTTGGAACATAATGTGTGCTCACATCCATGAATTTTTGTTTCTTCCCCGGCTTAGGAACACCAAAAACCACTCTCGACCTGTCCTTCTGTATACTGCTCTTCATTGTTCTATGAGTGTTAAGCTTATTTTCATTCTTAGAGCTTTTACCTATATCAAATGAACTTCCTTGAACAGATGAAGGGAGTACACTTGCATCTTGATGTCTCCCTGCCTCAACAAGATCGATAACAATACTCGACTCTTTACCTTTCTCTTTACTTTCCAAAATAGGGTCACCAAACTTTTGTCGCTTTTCATGTGGTGTTTCGCCCTGTATAATTCGTTAAAAGGGATGAGAAACCAAAGTCAACGAACAATTATTAAATTAGGGGATGTTTGGATGTGTGATTTAGAACTGATTATCTGATATCACAATCTGATAAACAGATGGTGCATGACATGGTCTTTTTATGTGTTCTGTTATGTGAAGTTTTAAATTGTAATTACGAACATTCATCAAGTATGACAATTTAAAATATGAGAATTTAATTTTTATCAGTTAAAGACATTATTATGTAAAACCTATCCGTTAATAAAACTTGTTAAAACTTGTCTTTTAGTATCCCAATAATATCTATTTCAGCATCAGTAGTAATGAAAATGTGGGTAAAAAGTCCGGCTGCATGCCTGCATAAGTAACTTAATAACTTTCAGAAAGTCAGATTTGTATATTCAAATTGAGTTTTGACCCCTAAGTAATCAGATAAACATAATCAAAATTCAAATCGAGATAAACAGCTTCATAACGCAAATCCAAACACCCCATAATGCACAGATAAAACTAACCTCAGAAGAACGCCCTCCTTTCAAACTAGACCACTCAATCCATTTGCCGTCCTTCCAGATAAGAGTTGGCCTGACATGCCACGACCTAACAACTGACATCTTTTCTTGAGCTGCAACAAAGATTGTTACAGTTACTGTTACCGAGGGTAATCCTCTTTACCCCTCAAAAAACAATGTTACAATCTGGCCATATGCCAAAGTTTCAGCACAAGCTTTTAGACAAATGTAAAGTCAAATTCATATTAACTATACATACCAGGAAATCGAACAGTTAGAGAAGTTAAATGAATCCTATTTGTCTCCACGACAACTGCTTCGCACCAGCTACAAAAAGATGTTGTGGTAGTATTTAGTAGGCATTCATTAAACACATTTAATGGACATATAAATTTTAGTGAACAAGTCATTTTATATTTTATATATATATATATACATTTTTCATTTAAGCCTCATAAATAAGAACGATATAATGGGTTGTATAACGGTTTGTACTCATCAGAATACACTAAGGCATGACAAATTATAGTGTAAGGCATTCTACAGAGTTCTTACCGATCTTGTAACCACACATCAACTCGATCCCCGCTACACCAGGCATAATCTGTAATGGCTGTTTTACCTCTTTTTCTAGTGCGTTCGACCCTCAGTGTTGTCATGGGATGCGCAATGCGTATCCTGGGTGCCTCACTGGCTTCAGCTTCAAATGGAACCCACTCCTTCAATGTTCCTGACCCTAGAGAAGAATATAGCATCACTGTGAGTAGTTTTATAGTAAGACAATCCATCTAATCTAACCAATTTATATAATCTTTGTATCATCTTACCATCATCAGATTGGATTTCAGTGTAACAGACAAATGCTTTTATATCCTTCAGAGTAAGTACATTTGTTGCGAACCAGACACCTTTGATCTTGTCGTCATCTTTATAAACCTATAGCACAGGCAAATAGATTAACAAAAATGCAAGAGCTTCACAAGAACCATTGTTGATCTAGGTAAAACATATTTATTACCTCAACAAAGCAGCCTTCTCTGATGATGTTCTCTTTAAAAGTCCCTGATGTACCTTGAGGCATGTTGTGGTCAACATCATAAGTGCTACTAGATGCAAACTCTGATCCAGAAATTACCTCAGCCATTTTGGACAAGTCGGGACCTTTATGACCACTTACTACACTTTTTTCCATTTTCAATGCTAGTACTTGAACCTGAAATCCCATCGATATTAATCATCTGCTTCTTGGCTATGTCACCAGGACCCTCTTGCAGTGATACACCATGTTTGATAATCTGAAACTCTTTGCCATTAGCAGCAGTTTCAACCCTCTGTTTATCTATATAACCCTGCTGATTAGATAACTGAGTCTTCCAGTAACCCTCAAGACCAGCTTCAACCAACTCTCTTATAGTCAAGGGATTACCCATCGAAACAATTTTCCCAGCTTGTGACACAGCTTCTGCAGCCAGCTCAGCAGCTTTTACAATGGCATCCAAGTTTTCAGCATGTTTTGAAGCAGCAGAAGCAGCTTCAATTCTCCGGCGAGCAGCTTCTCTGGCAGCGGAGATGACTGAATTAGCTTTATCATGTAAAATCATGCTGCTTTCAGTCCTACTTGATTGGAATACTTCATCAGCCATTAACTTTGCCTGTTCTGCCACATTTGATGCAATTTTGGCAGCAGCTGCTGCCACTTTAGCAACAGAAAAAGCAGCCGCTATCGAGACGGCTGAAGAAGCAAGCTTTACTTCATCATCTGAAACCAAACCAGAACTCTTTTGTGTTTCCAGCTGACTCCATAAACTTTGGCAGTGACTGACTGCAGCTGCAGCATGTACAGCTGCATCTACTGCTTGTACTTTGGACTCCTCAATTTTGCTCTCAATATCCTTTGTTGTCACAATCTTCTCCATGTTTTGGTCACCACGACTAAGTTCACCATGATTGCTTTTAGATATGATGGGTAGCGGTGTTGATAAGGGAGCTGATGTTAAAGAATGACTAGTAACAACCAGAGGAGTCCCTAAATTTGTCTGAGTTTGAGCAAGAAACGAGATTTGGTTGTAACCTTCCGTACGAGGGGCCCACGGCAAATGAGTTACAGGTGTAGATAGTGATGCAACCTCTGCTTGACTAGTAGAAACCTTTTTCCTCTTCCGACTTTTTAAATCACTTGAAGGCTCACCAGATGACACCACCGCCTTCTTCACATTGGCTACAGAAGACGGCCCAGAAGAAACACTTGAACCAGCACTAGGGTCCACAGGGATCCCTGGATTACCTGGAACACCTGATTCTTTGACAGTGGTTAATTTTACAGACTCCGTTATGGGCAATGCAGATAAACGGGCCCCAAAAGGAGTAACAGGTGATGAAGAAACCCATTGACCAGAGAGCGGGCCCTGAGATGGCCAGGATGGATTATGTCCAACAATACTCTGCACATGTGGAGACTGGTAAGGATGTAGCGGAGAAAGTGCCGGGCGATAATCAAGAAAATGACTTCTTGGCATTGCACTGGACTGCGAAGCATCATACGGGGTAGAAACATTCCAAAGAGGGGATGAAACGGGGATCATAGGACTAACGATTGGTGAAGAAATAACTTTGCTTCGGACAGAACCAACTTTTATTCCTTCTTCAGAATCTCTGTTTCCTAAATCTTCAAAAGATTGATTGAGTTCAGATATAAACGAGTAAAAGGGAGCTTCAAACGGGAATCAGTACCGGATCGTGATTGTATAGGGGTACCAAGGTTGTTGGCTTTGGACTTCTGGCGATGTATCCTTTCTAAACAAGCATGCCAAGCACCCTCCCACAGAGTCCTCCCACCATCTGTAAACACATGTAAAAACAATAATATGAGATCTGATCTTTTCCACCCGACTTTTTTTACTGAAATATCTGGTTCACTTGATTAAAGGAAAGTGTTAATGAGACTGACCAGATTGCCCGAATGCAGCAATCATATGAGGCTCTTCAGGTGGCACTCCAGAACTGAAACAGTCAGTCATGCAAATCAAATACAACAGGCAAACCTATGTGTGCATATGCATGTAAACTATAAGTGCTTACATTAATGATCCATATACAAAAATTTGTGCAGTAAATGACTGCTGGAATAGATGGGTTAAACTATTCAGGTCAGGCAGATTTGGTGTAGAGATGGGCCGACCAGCACCTGGCTTTGGATTGCTGCACTCAATGCTCTCACTAGACTTCAACTCTTCGGCTGGGGGGGTGACATGTCCACTTGCAGGAAGGTTTATCAATGCAGACGACTTTTCCCCTTTCCGTGAACGCCTCGTGGAAGTAGTTTGCTTCAACTGGTTCCCTTTCTTGGCAGATTCTCTCCCAGCTGATTGTCTCCTTGGTTTACGCTCAGAAACCAATTTGGCTCCAGCTTCACTGGTAGCAACACCAGGCGGTTGAGGACTGGCAAGAATATCTTCAGGCAATTTAATAGAATCCAATTGGCTACCACAAGAACTAGCAGATGATACCTTTGTATTCTAAGCAAAGGTATGTGACAAAGGAAGCATTGTACGGGTTATGATGTAGAAAAACAAAGCATGTATATTATTGTAAACAAAAAATACAAATACTGAAATACCTTTAACAAGCTAAGATTTTGACCATCACTTGCAATTACATCAAAGGTAAAAACTGCCGCTTCTTTTGTCTCACTGACCGAAGAAACTGGCTGAAGGCCCACATCGTCTTTACTCACCGTTGAAAGTGGGGAATTCTCATACATGTTGCCTTTGGTGGCCTCTTGCACAACTTCTACACTTTCAGAAAGTTCAACATTTTTTGTCTGTAACACAGAAAAAGCTTCAGGGTTATCCGAAAGAGCAGCACCATCTCTATTATGCACCTCATGATTAATGGCGATCTTAGATGGAGCAGCTAATTCAACAGAAGTCTGTTGCTCACTCGAATGTATTAACTGTGAAACCCAATTGAGTAATCAGAATGGCATTAACATAATCGAATTGCATTTGAATCTTATTTGGCATATCACATATTGGAATTTAAATCAGATATAATATATCCTTATATCATTTTGATTTTGCAGATCACTAAAGAAAAACGAAGGAAGATCACCTGCTAAATTTATAGGCTCCACACCATCTCCTGTAATTGATTCCTGAGGGACCACTAGACAATCTGCCTCAGCATTATGGTCACCTTTTGCTGTTGAATTAAAAGAGAGAGCACTTGTCTCCAAGCTGTTGGAGCAACTGGGACCACCTAGGTTATCCTCTACTGTTTGTTCACTCGGGCTAGCATTTAAGTTTACAACAAGAGGATCACAGTGAACAGCCGGTTCATGTACAACTTTTTCGGCTCCATCAGAAGTGCTGTCCATTTCAACTGTTGGAATTGGACAATCCAATGAATCTACTTTAATATCAACAACTGTTGTCCCAATCTGAGAACTCCCCACTTCATTACCACTGTGCAATAAACTCAGCCCAGGTATAGGTGGTGATCTCGACTGATCTTCGTTAACATCAGCTGCGGAAACAGTGCCAGAAGGTAATTGCGCACCATCCGTTGTGTCGGGAGATGATATTTTACTTGATTCCACAGTAGCAGCTGATAATGCAAAACAGGAATTAGTTTTAAAATATCATTGGTGCTACAGTTATATTACGTATGAAACAAGAATCAGTTCAGATTATACCTGCATCACAATCTACTTTAATATCAACAATTGTGGTCCCTATCTGGGAACTCCCCACTTCATTACCACTGTGCAATAAGCTCAGCCCAAGTATAGGTGGTGATCTTGACTGATCTTCGCTAACATCAGCTGCGGAAACAGTGCCAGAAGGTAATTGCGCACCATCCGTTGTGTCGGGAGATGATATTTTACTTGATTCCACAGTAGCAGCTGATAATGCAAAACAGGAATTAGTTTTAAAATATCATTGGTGGTACAGTTTTAAAATATCTTTGGTTGGCATTAAAGGGAAGGTTAAACACGCAAGATAGACTTGCTAAATGGTTCCCTATGAAAGAGTATGAGTGTGCTTTTTGCAAAATGAAAAAGACTCTGTGCAACATCTGTTCTTTGAATGTGATTATTCAAAATGGATTTGGCGAGAAATACAAGTGAAAATTAATGGAAATGGGATGCCTTATAGATGGGTGGATATAGTGAAATGGTTTGTAGATTCTAAATGTCCAAAAACTGTTTGGAATGTGAACGTATTGCATTTGCTGCAAGTGTGTATTGGGCATGGAAGGAAAGAAATGCCAGAATGTTTAGCCAAAAAAGTGTTCCAAAGGAGATTCTCAAGGACAGAATTTTGGATGGTATAAAGTTGAGGTTACTTAAATTGAGGTTTAAAGAGTGCAGTGCTTATGAAGAGTTAGAGACAAAGTGGGAAATTTATTGTTGAAGGTTTATACTGGATGGGGGTGATATGGGTGTTTATACTGTTATTTAGGTACTCAAATTGATGCAGGCATGTTTGTTCAATAGATGGGGTAATCTGCTATGTCTTGGTGCAAGGGTGTGATTATATTGGTTAGAATTAGTATGATGAAGTAATATAGAATTGTAGGATTGATGTACAGAAGTATAGCATAGGATAAATGTTCATAGTATTGATTTTGTAAATGGTGGGAATGTCCACCATGGATGAAGTGTGAATAGATTGTAAAATAAAATGAGGTACTGACCTCTTTTGAAAAGAAAAAAAAATCAGTTCAGATTATACCTGCATCACAATCTACTTTGATATCAACAACTGTGGTCCCTATCTGGGAACTCCCCACTTCATTACCACTGTGCAATAAACTCAGCCCAGGAATAGGTGGTGATTTTGACTGATCTTCGCTAACATCAGCTGCGTAAGCAGTCTCAGAAGGTAATCGTGCACCATCCGTGGTGTCAGGAGATGATATTTTACTCGATTCCACAGCAGCAGCTGATAATGCAAAACAGGGATTACTTTTAAAATATCATTGGTGCTACCGTTATATTATGAATGAAATAAGAATCAATTCAGATTATACCTGCATCACAATCTACTTTAATATCAACAACTGTGGTCCCAATCTGGGAACTCCCCACTTCATTACCACTGTGCAATAAACTCAGCCCAGGTATAGGTGGTGATCTCGACTGATCTTCGCTAACATCAGCTGCGGAAACAGTCCCAGAAGGTAATTGCGCACCATCCATTGTGTCTGGAGATGATATTTTACTTGATTCAACAGCAGCAGCTGGTAATGCAAAACAGGAATTAGTTTTAAAATATCATTGGTGGTACAGTTTTAAAATATCTTTGGTTGGCATTAAAGGGAAGGTTAAACACGCAAGATAGACTTGCTAAATGGTTCCCTATGAAAGAGTATGAGTGTGCTTTTTGCAAAATGAAAAAGACTCTGTGCAACATCTGTTCTTTGAATGTGATTATTCAAAATGGATTTGGCGAGAAATACAAGTGAAAATTAATGGAAATGGGATGCCTTATAGATGGGTGGATATAGTGAAATGGTTTGTAGATTCTAAATGTCCAAAAACTGTTTGGAATGTGAACGTATTGCATTTGCTGCAAGTGTGTATTGGGCATGGAAGGAAAGAAATGCCAGAATGTTTAGCCAAAAAAGTGTTCCAAAGGAGATTCTCAAGGACAGAATTTTGGATGGTATAAAGTTGAGGTTACTTAAATTGAGGTTTAAAGAGTGCAGTGCTTATGAAGAGTTAGAGACAAAGTGGGAAATTTATTGTTGAAGGTTTATACTGGATGGGGGTGATATGGGTGTTTATACTGTTATTTAGGTACTCAAATTGATGCAGGCATGTTTGTTCAATAGATGGGGTAATCTGCTATGTCTTGGTGCAAGGGTGTGATTATATTGGTTAGAATTAGTATGATGAAGTAATATAGAATTGTAGGATTGATGTACAGAAGTATAGCATAGGATAAATGTTCATAGTATTGATTTTGTAAATGGTGGGAATGTCCACCATGGATGAAGTGTGAATAGATTGTAATATTTGGTTTTGTGATCAATAAAATAAAATGAGGTACTGACCTCTTTTGAAAAGAAAAAAAAATCAGTTCAGATTATACCTGCATCACAATCTACTTTGATATCAACAACTGTGGTCCCTATCTGGGAACTCCCCACTTCATTACCACTGTGCAATAAACTCAGCCCAGGAATAGGTGGTGATTTTGACTGATCTTCGCTAACATCAGCTGCGTAAGCAGTCTCAGAAGGTAATCGTGCACCATCCGTGGTGTCAGGAGATGATATTTTACTCGATTCCACAGCAGCAGCTGATAATGCAAAACAGGGATTACTTTTAAAATATCATTGGTGCTACCGTTATATTATGAATGAAATAAGAATCAATTCAGATTATACCTGCATCACAATCTACTTTAATATCAACAACTGTGATCCCAATCTGGGAACTCCCCACTTCATTACGACTGTGCAATAAACTCAACCCCGGTATAGGTGGTGATCTTGACTGACCTTCGCTAAGATCAACTGCGGAAACAGACCCAGAAGGTAATTGTGCACCATCTGTTGTGTCACAAGATGATATTTTACTTGATTCCAAAGTAGCAGCTGATAATGCAAAACAGGAATTAGTTTTAAAATATCATTGGTGGTACAGTTATATTATGTATGAAACAAGAATCGGTTCGGACTATACCTGCATCTGTTAAAGCGGTAGTAATAGATTCAGATCCTTGACCCATTGCAATATCCCCTTCACAGCCTTCAAAAGACAAAGATGGTTCAACAACTTTTTGGCTATCAGGAGAACCAACGACATCCATGTCCATATCTCTAAAATCCAAAACCGATTTTTCATCTCGTCTCTCACTAAAAATTGTTTCTTGACCCTTAGTGATAGCAATTGGCTCCGATAGTTGAGTTGCCTCATCTCCCTGTATTATTTGGCTATCAACAATTATCTCGGCTGTGTGAGCTTTCAAAGCATTACTGCCAGATATTTCAGGCTTATTTGAGACATCTTGAGCAGGCATTTCAGCTAAAGAGTATGAAGTTAATAAAGTTTTACCAACATCATCAATCTCACTTCCTTCTCCAATCTCAGATTTACCATCAATTCCAACATCATTTTCTGCTTCCTTGACAGAACTATGCAAATGAATCAGACTAGACAAAGAACCTACATTATCTTTTGGAAAATCAAGAACCTCTGGCTTTGTATCAGCATCCTTAATTGTTTGCTTAGAGACACATCCACTATTTGGGGAAACTGCAAGTGCTTCTCCCGTCTCAGATATGCCAGCACTTTCAGCACCATTATCTGTTTCCTCAACAGTATGACTATGCAAATGAGACAGATTAGACACAGAAGCCATATTAACTTTTTCATAATCAGAAATCTCTGACTTTGTATCAGCATCCTCAGTTGCCTGTGTGGCAACACATCCACTACTTGGAGGAGCTGCAAGTGCTTCTCCACTCTCAGATTTGCCATCACTTCCAACGCCATTTTCTGTTTCCTCAACAAGAAGACTATGCAAATGAGACGGACTGAACACGGAATCCACATTAGATTTTTGGAAATCGGAAATATTTGACTTTGTATCAGCATCCTCAGTTGCCTGTGTGGCAACACATCCACTACTTGGAGGAGCTGCAAGTGCTTCTCCACTCTCAGATTTGCCATCACTTCCAACGCCATTTTCTGTTTCCTCAACAAGAAGACTATGCAAATGAGACGGCCTAGACAGAGAACCCGCATTATAATTTGGAAAATCAGAAACCTCTAGCTTCATATCGACGTCCTCAGTAGCTTGTGTTGGGACACATCCACTATTTAGTGAAACTGCAAGTGCCTCTCCCATCTCAGATTTGCCATCACTTCCAACGCCACTTTCTATTTCCTCCACAGCAAGACTATGCAAATGAGACGGACTGGACACAGAACCCACATTAGATTTTTGGAAATCGGAAATATTTGACTTTGTATCAGCATCCTCAGTTGCTTGTGTGGCAACACATCCACTGCTTGGAGGAGCTGCAAGTGCTTCTGTCCTCTCAGATTTGCCATCACTTCCAACGCCATTTTCTGTTTCCTCAACAAGAAGACTATGCAAATGAGACGGCCTAGACAGAGAACCCGCATTATAATTTGGAAAATCAGAAACCTCTAGCTTCATATCGACGTCCTCAGTAGCTTGTGTTGGGACACATCCACTATTTAGTGAAACTGCAAGTGCCTCTCCCATCTCAGATTTGCCATCACTTCCAACGCCACTTTCTATTTCCTCCACAGCAAGACTATGCAAATGAGACGGACTGGACACAGAACCCACATTAGATTTTTGGAAATCGGAAATATTTGACTTTGTATCAGCATCCTCAGTTGCTTGTGTGGCAACACATCCACTGCTTGGAGGAGCTGCAAGTGCTTCTGTCCTCTCAGATTTGCCATCACTTCCAACGCCATTTTCTGTTTCCTCGTATTGAGAACAATGCAAATGAGACAGCCTAGACAGGGAACCCGCATTAAAATTTGGAAAATCAGAAACCTCTAACTTCATATCGACGTCCTCAGTAGCTGGTGTTGCGACACATCCACTATTTAGTGAAACTGCAAGTGCCTCTCCCATCTCAGATTTGCCATCACTTCCAACGCCACTTTCTATTTCCTCCACAGCAAGACTATGCAAATGAGACGGGCTAGACAGAGAACCCACTTTAAATTTTGGAAAATCAGAAACCTCTAACTTCGTATCGACGTCCTCAGTAGCTTCTGTAGCGACACATCCACTATTTGATGGAATTGCAATTGAGTCTCCCAACTCAGATTTGTCATTACCTCCAACATCATTTTCAGTTTCCTCAACAGAATGGCTATGCAAATAAGCCAAACTAGACAGGGAACCCACATTACATTTTGAAAATTCAGACACCTCTGATTTCATATCAGCATCCTCAATTGCTTGCGTTTCAACACATGTACTATTTGAGAAAACTCCAAATGGTACGTTATCAACAACTTCGTGGTCGACTTTTGAGCAGATCTGAAAATCAGATACTTCAGAGTTGCTACACTTAGACTGTTGATATGAACCTATGTGTGCATTGCAATCTTCATCTATCTCCATACTACAGCTCTCTAATGGTAATGAAACTGTAGGTTCCGTACATATAGGGATACTACCTTCAACTGGTTGCTTATCCACACATTCTACATTTGAAGCAACTGAGAACTTTTCCACACTAAATGTATCAATTTCAACAACAGTGCCACTATTGGTTGAATTGTCAATGTTACACTCTTTGTTCTTTATAATATGATCAGGCTTGCTACAACCAAAGTTCTTTAAATGTCTAGCATTATCAGAACTTGTTTCAGGAATTTGCAAATCCTCCTGACTCTTCTTAGCACTTTCATCCAAATTCCATGAGGAGCCTGCATTTGCACATTCTACCTTGGAGAAAGAAGGATCTTCTTGCAATTCATTGACAGATGATTCATTCGCTAATTTAATGGCCGCCTGATGTACATCATCACATATCTTATCAGTTTTTTGGTCAGTGCTAACTACTGAATCTAACTCGCCCACAGGAATTTTAATTTCTTCATACTGAGATTCCAATGTAGCTTGAGATTGCTCGCAACCTGAACTCACTTTTGGCTCAACAAAATTCTCCTGAAAGGTAGAATCCATAATATTATTTAAGCTATCACACCTATCACGGGCATCTAATTCTTCTATTGATGTATCTTCTACAACTTTCTCTTCCTGTCCAACTGATTTCAAGAGCATTTCAACAGATTCTAAAGATGTTGCTTCAGACCATACATTTTTATGTGTTGATTCCACAACGCTTGAGCTAAACTGTATTGAACTAGTTCCACGTGAATACTCCTCGATCCACTGATTGTCTTCCTGACTTGTGATGCCAAGAAAAACTTCGTTATCAACCAGACTATCAAACCTTAAATGCCCATGTAGGCTATCATCAAACTCAAATTTTGGAAGAGCATATGGATGCAATATGGGAGATACTTTGGAGCTTCCTTCCCCAGCTAAGTGAAGATTTTGGTCTTGAGCATCGTTGTCATCAATATCCATCGATTCTCCCTAAAGTTAAAGCATGACTTAGAGAGAAAAAAACATGCCAACTTCAGATGGCTGATTTATAATATTTGTAAATAAATCAAACGAATACAAAATTGAGTTGTTTGGGATATTAAGAAAGCCTAACAAGAACTCGAGGATTCAAGTGGCTAAGTTTTTGACATCATGTCTCGGCCAGTTCAAGAAGTTTACTTGCAGGGTACTGAGTCAATATTATACTCTAGGCAAGGTGCATTCCTAGAAGTACCAAAGCAAGACTACAAGGGACTATTATGGTAGAAACAAGATAGTCGGCAGGGAGTAAAATATAGGGTTTAGAATGATTTTTAAAATTATCAAGTAAGAAACTCTGGTTAATTAAATGGTATATCAAAATTGATTCTTTTCATATATACAATTTAACACTATTGTAAGATTTATAGTAGGAGATAAGAAACCTTTTTATCGCTTGAAATGAAAACGATATTGTACTTTTGGGACTTTGTGGATGTTATTACGTGTGCCTTAGTGATTGTGTGTCGGCGAGAGTGGTGGTGACCATATAATAATGAATTCTATATCTTGTTGTATGTTTAGTTGTTAACCTGAAAGCCTAAATGTTACACGCAAATAACAGTTGTTGCTTTATCACGCTTCTCTTTGATAATAAGAAGCATTTTGAAACAACCAAGATAAAGTAAGCAATTTACATTTACATGTAGCCACTAAGACTCGTCTTAACACCCAAACATACAATGCCAACAAAAATAACGACAATAACACCACCTCCTACCAGCACGCACACACACACTTAATAGCAGAAAGGCACAAACTCCTAACCATACAATGTTATCTTCATTTCAAACCTCCGAACGACATTTCTTTAACCCTACTACCTGTCCACCTATCTCGGCCGCTCAATTCCATTACCAAATACTATAACAAAACAAAGTTCAAGAAAACAAAATTCCGTACTAATGTTTCAAATCCAAACAACCTCAGACAACAGTTTTGGGAGACATATACAAGAATCCTATGTTTCATAGAGTCTTGCACCATATAATATGATACTTGTACTTTTTTGTGTGAGTGTGGTGCGTGTGTATACCTAACACATTCACCGATAAGAAGGATTTTGCTAACGATAGCCTAACCGTATCCCTAAGGGCTATCGTTAACGCATAAAATTGTTGTACATGACAGTTGATTATTATTTCTAGGTGGCAGTTTGGCAAAATCTTATGAAAAAACACAATAATGATTTTAAAGCAACAAACTTGGTCACTAACAACAACAATAAAAGGAAAACAAAGCAGTTAATTAACAAGTGAAAAACGAGAGTAAAAAAAAAAAAAAGAAAATAAAAACTACCTCGCTCCATTCGTCGAAAGAATCTAACTTTGATTACACTTTCCACGCCCCTTCTTTTTTGCACATATTTAGGGCTCGAAAAAAAAAGAAGTTATTTTGATTTAAAAAATTTTAAAAAAAAACCCTAATTGCATATATCGAAATTGAAGTGATTTAATGATGATTGTTGATGATGATGAAATGATAAATTTGGAGGTGTTTTATTAGAAGTACGGTGGGCCTACCAGCTACAGAAAATTGGTACTTACTTAACTAGACAAACACACTCTGTAAGTGTATGTATGTGTGTGTGTTTTTGGTGTGTGTTGGGGAAATGATAGGGCAGGCGATGGAAATTTGAAAGGGAGGATGAGGGTATTTTCGTCATTATGGGATATTAACGTGGAGGGATGTGATTTGTGAAATCAAACGCCTTTTTGAAGTTTGTGTTTTGGTATTTCTTTCTCTTCCAAGATCAATTCGTTCTTTGTTGGCCAATCTTATTTGTTCAAGAAATTATAAATCAATTTAACAAATCAACTTAATAATTTACTTATAACTAGCATTTTATCCGTACTTCCGTAGAATGTGGCGCTGGTGGTGGTAGTGACGGTGTGGTGTTGGCGGCGGTGTGGTGGTGGCGGCGGTGGTTGGTAGTGGTGGTGGCGTGACGGGTGGTGGCGGTGTGGTTATTATTGTAAAAATAATTAATGTAAAAGGGGTAGTGTAGTTATTTTAAGAGTTGATGGGTCTATGTTGTAAATTATTTTATTAAAGGTATTATAGGTATTTTAAGTGGAGATATTTAAATTAGTGAATAAAAGAAAGAGAATTATTAATTCATTAAGAGTAGAATGATCATTTTGCATGGGGACATTTTTATGAGAGTGTTGTAAAGTGTTAGGAGAAAGAGTGTGATAATTTTTATAAAGTAGTAGAGATATAATGATAACACTTAATATGACCAAAAGAAAATATTGGGTGTTGTGTGATAAATGTTTTAAGCTGACTATTAAGTTGATTTGTCATTTTCTTTTGTTTAAACACGTTATCCGAATGAGTAAACTATATTTGAGTAGATAATGTTTAATAAAGTATTAATATATATTGGTAATACTAGAATAAAATGTAGTATCTGTAAAGCTAGCAACCAAGTCACTATAATGTATGTTTTTGGTACGTTCTTTTATCTCTACTAATATTTAAAGCATATATAATCTTAACTAGTCATAATATTGTACGGTAGCTCTATAGATTGTATCATAATTTTTTTTGAATATGTCTCATATATGATTCGTAAGTAAACGGATGTTGAAACTAAGTTATAATAAACAGTAATGATAAATATAATATATGTTTAGTTAAAGTTTTGGATTTACATTAAATTTTTACAATCACATCAAAATCGGAACTTGTAAGCATAGTGGATGACGACAAATAACCTTGTGATTTCGGATCGTAAACTCAAATTTTTGAAGTTTTCATGTTAATAACTTATTATAAGTAATATAAGTAATAGGAGTTTAAAAAATTAAGAAAGAAAAAGAGACAATTTTATTAATGAGAAATCGATCAATCAAATAAGGTTATAATGTGTTTTGTATCTATAAGGCAAGAGTTAAGTCTAATAAGGAAACTGAATTTATATACAATTAGAAAAGCTAATTTAATAAAATAAATAAATTAAAAAGACACGTGTCGGTCAAGGATTACGCCACGTGTCGTTTCAAGAACATCTCAATCATGTTTTAGTTTATTGGTAGATACCTCAGGTTTAAACCTTGTAAAGATAAAAAATAAAAAAACAAACAAACAAACTAAATTACCTTTGGGTCTTCATGGAAAGAAATTTGATAAAACAATGTAACAAATCATTGAAGTTTACGAATGACTAACAAATTTACCTTACAATTTCTGTTAGCATATCATTTACATACTTATTTTTCCTATTCATTTTCATATTGAATATTTCATTAACAAATAAACCAACAAAAACTTTAACTTGATGGTTGTCGACCATCATTGTTCCTTGACGCATGTATTACCTGAAATTTAAAAAAGTTAAATAAAAAATGATGTAGTTGATACCCGAATTAAATTTATTTCGCATATTTTATAAGTATCATTCTTGTAGTGTTACATAGATATATAGATATCGACTTTTACTATATTTGGTGAATTTTATTTTGTATTTAGTATTTGTGCTATAGGCCCATTATGCCAACTGTTACACTGCATTCTCGAGATTTTTTTAAAAGAAAAGAAAGGGGAAGATTGGATAGGAGAGGAAAGGATAGAAAATTAGATTAAAAAAAGGCATTCTCGAGTTGAAAGGAAATTAAAAGAAAAAAAATAAACATGATGAACCCGCCACGTCCACCACCCCTTCCACCACCTGCCGCCGATGAACCACCCCTTTCACCTCGTCCACACTTGATCATAATCAATATATATATATATACACTGCTCACGAAAGCAATATATCTATACACACAATACCGTATTCACCCAGAAGAAAGCATACCTTCAAAACCAAATAGCCCCAGTTCATGAATCCAAAACCTAATACCTCTATTCCCAAAATAAATTCCAAGAATTCAAGAAAATAATGGCAAATGAATAAAACTGATGGTTTAAAGGGTGAGATAAATTTCATCAAGAACTCATTGCTGAGAATATGGAGAAAATTTTGTGATTAAGACCTAATACCTGATGATTAAGATCGAAGAAGGAGTAGAGAGTGAGGAGAGCATATTATGGAGAAAATTTTGTGATTATGTGTGTGAGCTGTTGGTTGAGGAGACAATCATATAATTTTTTCCATCCAAATCAGGCCAGAAAGTTTTTGAATGAAAAAACCCTAACTTTTCCTTCCCTGAACTTTCTTTTCTTTTGAGAGAAAAACAGAATGGAAAAAGGTAAAATTCCTTATCTTTTCCTTTTAAAAAAAACTTAAGAATGCAGCATTAGGCCTTTATTTTGGACTTGGCTCCATATAGATATTGGATGTCATATATGTTAACCCTTAAATGAATGAATTCATGCAAATGTTAACTAGGAAAAACTTTTAACTTAAAATATAGACCATATATGAATGTACGATGTATGATTACTCAAGTTTTTAGCCCAGTTTTACATGTCATGGGTTTGCTTGGATGGATCAGTGGCATATAAGTAAAGATATATATATGGTCATATGGATCGACAAAAGCCTACAGGGCCATTGCCCATTGCATTTTCACATTTCACGCTAGATCAAATGATTTGTGAACTATTGGACTTTTCAGATCATCTAATTAAATTATCTTTGCAATACATGCATGGAATTAGTCAAATATTAGTAATGCCCAAAAAAAACCAAAAGAACCGGGTTATCTGGTCAAAGATTTGGGTTTTGGAAAACCGAGAGGTTGGAAACTAGTTGGGTTTTCGAACCGGGTAGAAATTGGCCCGAGTTCGGTTTCTGTCTAAAGAATCGGAAAAACATGATAAAATATGTAATTATTTGCCATTCAAAAAATAACAATAATAAATAAATAAAATACATGATATCTAACCACTAAAACAATTTGGTGATATTTTTTCTTTTTTTATTATTTTTTATTTTTATTTAATAAAAAGACTTACGGTATGTTTGGGAAGAGTTTTTGGGGAATTTTTTGAAAGCTTTATTTTTTAATTTTAAACAAAAAGGTCCTATTATGTTAAACTAAAATATCTATATTGATTATCAGATTCAATGCACAAAAGAAGTCTAAAGCAAATGGTAAGTTATCTTGATACATTATTTTACTTATCTTTTTATAACAAAATAGATCACGACAGACGAAAATGAAGAAAAATAAATAAATAACTCACACATGCCATTATGATATGCCAGAATGTGATTTTTGTTTGACGAGTTACTACATATTATCCAAAGATATATTACTTGCAAGATATATCAATAATATTGAATGTAGATGTTGTCAAGTTAGAAAGATAGTCATCGTTACAAGTGTTGGTCTTTTTCAGATTTATAAAGATATAAACTATAAACACCCATCTAAAGAAACTCCCCTAAACATAATGGTATATTTAATCTTATCCATTTAGATTTCGGATCTTTACCTATTTAGAAATTCATAGATCGTCCATTATTATCCACATACTAGTTTTACCACATTTGTTGGAACGTATCACGGGTGGGTCAGAATATGATCTTTAAAAACCTTTTAAAATACTACTCTTCTTGTTGGCATACCACTTTACTTCAAACACGACAACGAATCCCTAATGCTTACAACTCCATTTTGATAGAAAGTGCGAATGGTCACTTCTTAAACTGCCGTTTTTAATATTTAATTATTGTGTTAGTACTAATATTTAAAGTTTTGTATGGATCTCAAATCCATGACTAGATGAGAATGCTTTTTGAATGGAAGTTGATATTAGTAATTTAGTATCACAACAATCAATAAAGCTATTGATGATACGTCGATTAACATATACGTTTTAGGAGTATGCAATCTAAATCACTCATTTAAGAAAAGGTTCATACAGATCCCATGTCACCTAGCATGGGAAGGTGTAAGAAGGATTAGGATATTTGGATGGTGTTTCCCTGTTGGTAAATCGTATTATGTATACGGTTTTACGACATCCAATCATGTGGTGATGATAAGTGTTTTTGCTATGCTTGATAGACGATGATTTGAGATTCACTACTCAGAGAGATTTTGGTACTAGAGAGTTTTATGTGAAACTCTTCTCCCGCTCCTTCATGATTTCCAGGGCGTAAACCACTAATGAAAGCTCCACATATCATAGCATCTGATCGATCCACCATGTGTAATGTTTCTATGTTGAATCGAGCTACATAGTCTTTTAGCGACTAATCTGGTCGTTGTCTTATACCAAGGATTTCTGCTTGTATTTTTTGGAATCTTCGTTGTTGTAGAAAGTTTGCCCTGAATTTGTCTCTTAATTGGTGGAAGCCATCGATGCTTCCAGGTGCGAGGTTATCATACCAATATCGGGTCGCTCCGCATAATGTGATGTGAAAGAATCTACACCACGCTGGCTCTGGTAGCTTTTGCACATCCATTGTTCCCATGAAAACAGTGAGATGATCATCGGGATCTGTTGTTCCATCGTATTGTCGCAAATTAGTCGAAACCTTCAGACCGTCCGGCATGTTGTAGTCACGGATGCGTTTTGTAAAAGGTTAAGCTACCATATTTCTAACGTCTCTTTCTGGTTCCCTGAATATGAAAGGCTCGTGGTAGAAGTATGCGTTTGGTGCGAGCTTTTCTTTGGTGGGAGTTGTAGCCCCCATGACGGTACGAGCTCTTCCTCGGTCCGTACTGTCACTTTCAACAAACAAGTTAGCTTTGACTTTTCCTAGATGTATGTCGTTTGAACCAGAATTCCATGGTTCAACGACCAAGGGATCAACCTCAATAGGTAAGGGAGGAGGGGAAATGTCTTTTAGCTTTTGAGCAAGTTCAGAGTACAGAGTGTGAATTTGGTCAAGGTTTCTAACTACCAATTGTATTACAAGTTCGTTCGAGACCAAACGGGAGGCTAGGTGGCTAGATTCTCATGTGTCATGAAGAGTGACCGTGGGCTCAATGTTAGGAGTTTCAATAATGTTGGTTACAATGATGGTTGGTGTTTGGTCTGGGCCACTCTCAGCCATTTGATTGTTACTTAACACGACAGTAATGTAGATTTCTTGGCTTTCTTTATTAAAAGGAGAAATAAAACTTCGGTCCCACGGATGGCGCCAAATGATGATACGTCGATTAACATATACGTTTTAGGAGTATGCAATCTAAATCACTCATTTAAGAAAAGGTTCATACAGATCCCATGTCACCTAGCATGGGAAGGTGTAAGAAGGATTAGGATATTTGGATGGTGTTTCCCTGTTGGTAAATCGTATTATGTATACGGTTTTACGACATCCAATCATGTGGTGATGATAAGTGTTTTTGCTATGCTTGATAGACGATGATTTGAGATTTACTACTCAGAGAGATTTTGGTACTAGAGAGTTTTATGTGAAACTCTTCTCCCGCTCCTTCATGATTTCCAGGGCGTAAACCACTAATGAAAGCTCCACATATCATAGCATCTGATCGATCCACCATGTGTAATGTTTCTATGTTGAATCGAGCTACATAGTCTTTTAGCGACTAATCTGGTCGTTGTCTTATACCAAGGATTTCTGCTTGTATTTTTTGGAATCTTCGTTGTTGTAGAAAGTTTGCCCTGAATTTGTCTCTTAATTGGTGGAAGCCATCGATGCTTCCAGGTGCGAGGTTATCATACCAATATCGGGCCGCTCCGCATAATGTGATGTGAAAGAATCTACACCACGCTGGCTCTGGTAGCTTTTGCACATCCATTGTTCCCATGAAAACAGTGAGATGATCATCGGGATCTGTTGTTCCATCGTATTGTCGCAAATTAGTCGAAACCTTCAGACCGTCCGGCATGTTGTAGTCACGGATGCGTTTTGTAAAAGGTTAAGCTACCATATTTCTAACGTCTCTTTCTGGTTCCCTGAATATGAAAGGCTCGTGGTAGAAGTATGCGTTTGGTGCGAGCTTTTCTTTGGTGGGAGTTGTAGCCCCCATGACGGTACGAGCTCTTCCTCGGTCCGTACTGTCACTTTCAACAAACAAGTTAGCTTTGACTTTTCCTAGATGTATGTCGTTTGAACCAGAATTCCATGGTTCAACGACCAAGGGATCAACCTCAATAGGTAAGGGAGGAGGGGAAATGTCTTTTAGCTTTTGAGCAAGTTCAGAGTACAGAGTGTGAATTTGGTCAAGGTTTCTAACTACCAATTGTATTACAAGTTCGTTCGAGACCAAACGGGAGGCTAGGTGGCTAGATTCTCATGTGTCATGAAGAGTGACCGTGGGCTCAATGTTAGGAGTTTCAATAATGTTGGTTACAATGATGGTTGGTGTTTGGTCTGGGCCACTCTCAGCCATTTGATTGTTACTTAACACGACAGTAATGTAGATTTCTTGGCTTTCTTTATTAAAAAGAGAAATAAAACTTCGGTCCCACGGATGGCGCCAAATGATGATACGTCGATTAACATATACGTTTTAGGAGTATGCAATCTAAATCACTCATTTAAGAAAAGGTTCATACAGATCCCATGTCACCTAGCATGGGAAGGTGTAAGAAGGATTAGGATATTTGGATGGTGTTTCCCTGTTGGTAAATCGTATTATGTATACGGTTTTACGACATCCAATCATGTGGTGATGATAAGTGTTTTTGCTATGCTTGATAGACGATGATTTGAGATTTACTACTCAGAGAGATTTTGGTACTAGAGAGTTTTATGTGAAACTCTTCTCCCGCTCCTTCATGATTTCCAGGGCGTAAACCACTAATGAAAGCTCCACATATCATAGCATCTGATCGATCCACCATGTGTAATGTTTCTATGTTGAATCGAGCTACATAGTCTTTTAGCGACTAATCTGGTCGTTGTCTTATACCAAGGATTTCTGCTTGTGTTTTTGGAATCTTCGTTGTTGTAGAAAGTTTGCCCTGAATTTGTCTCTTAATTGGTGGAAGCCATCGATGCTTCCAGGTGCGAGGTTATCATACCAATATCGGGTCGCTCCGCATAATGTGATGTGAAAGAATCTACACCACGCTGGCTCTGGTAGCTTTTGCACATCCATTGTTCCCATGAAAACAGTGAGATGATCATCGGGATCTGTTGTTCCATCGTATTGTCGCAAATTAGTCGAAACCTTCAGACCGTCCGGCATGTTGTAGTCACGGATGCGTTTTGTAAAAGGTTAAGCTACCATATTTCTAACGTCTCTTTCTGGTTCCCTGAATATGAAAGGCTCGTGGTAGAAGTATGCGTTTGGTGCGAGCTTTTCTTTGGTGGGAGTTGTAGCCCCCATGACGGTACGAGCTCTTCCTCGGTCCGTACTGTCACTTTCAACAAACAAGTTAGCTTTGACTTTTCCTAGATGTATGTCGTTTGAACCAGAATTCCATGGTTCAACGACCAAGGGATCAACCTCAATAGGTAAGGGAGGAGGGGAAATGTCTTTTAGCTTTTGAGCAAGTTCAGAGTACAGAGTGTGAATTTGGTCAAGGTTTCTAACTACCAATTGTATTACAAGTTCGTTCGAGACCAAACGGGAGGCTAGGTGGCTAGATTCTCATGTGTCATGAAGAGTGACCGTGGGCTCAATGTTAGGAGTTTCAATAATGTTGGTTACAATGATGGTTGGTGTTTGGTCTGGGCCACTCTCAGCCATTTGATTGTTACTTAACACGACAGTAATGTAGATTTCTTGGCTTTCTTTATTAAAAAGAGAAATAAAACTTCGGTCCCACGGATGGCGCCAAATGATGATACGTCGATTAACATATACGTTTTAGGAGTATGCAATCTAATATCACTAATTTAAGAAGAGGTTCATACAGATCCCATGTCACATAGCATGGGAAGGTGTAAGAAGGATCAGGATATTTGGGTGGCGTTTCCCTGCTGGTAAATCGTATTATGTATACGGTTTTACGCCATCCAATCCTGTGGTGATGATAAGTGTTTTTGCTATGCTTGATAGACGATGATTTGAGATTTACTACTCAGAGAGATTTTGGTACTAGAGAGTTTTATGTGAAACTCTTCTCCCGCTCCTTCATGATTTGCGTCACTATTTATAGTGATAAGGATGACTCTTGGTGACTCGAAAAGGTGTCCCTTGATAACTCGAAAGGGTGTCTCTTGGTGACTCGAAAGGGTGTCTCTTGGTTATTTGAAAGGGCGTCCCTTGGTAACTCGAAAGGGTGTCTCTTAGTGACTCGAAAGGGCGTCCCTCGGTAACTCGAAAGGGTGATTTTCTGTAATCATTAATATTCCTCTGGATAGATTTTATTCCAGATATTATTCTTTTTAAATAAGTTTTATTCCTTTGGCGTCGTATGTATACTATGTTATCATATGTATACTATCAGCTATCAAAGTTGTGCATCGCATATTAATGTTGTAAAACTACATTATATATATATTTATATCTATATCTATATCTATATTTATATCTATGCTATTTAATAAAGCAAACAACATTTTTTTCTCTATAAACTTTTAAGCCTTTAAAAAACCCATAATACCCCTACTTTTTCAAAAGCTTTCTTTTATAATTAACTTATATACCTAAAATGCCCTTAATTAAATAATTTACTAAATTTATCCCCAACTATTGAAAAAACTACACTACCGTTTTTATATCAATAACCACACCGCCACCATCATCATCACCCGTCGCCGTCAATACTACACCGCTATCACCGCCATCGCTACCACTGTTCCGGTCGCATCGCGCGAGCTTTCGTCTCGTACTTATCAATTTGTGTGGTACTTTTATCATTTCTTTTTTCAATAGAGATATTTACTCGTTTAATTACCTTTTTCGTTTTCAATTAAAAGTTATAAAAAATGTTTTCTTAAACTATTGTAAAAATTGAATATCAAGATGGATGATAAAATCTTGTTAAATTGTATATGGCATGACTTTATTTATAAGTTAGGACTACGAACTATATGACGAGTATGTTTGTCCAAACTAGATCGTACTTGGTAGCATAGTATAAGATACGAGTATTTGTCAAAGTAACTAAAGCTTTTGTTAGTATAATGTATCTGTTAAAGTTAATGTAGCTTGTAGATTTTGAATGTAAGACGTAAAAAAACAAATATATAGATTTTCAAAAGTGAAATATAATCGGTCAAAAGTATTTATGTAACTTAATTTTCTTTAAGCTACAATTTATTTTCAAAAATTAATTCAGTTAGCTTATAGTTTTGAAGTGTATGAAAGTATGAAACCGTAAGCTACCAAAAGATTTAATAGTCAAACAAAACTTATAAGCTTGAGCTTATAAACCATAAGTTCAAGCAACCATAAGCTCTTGAAAGCGTATTGGCAAACATACTCTATGATCTAGCTTTATTCATCTCTAAATTAACGAACTTGATTGCCTTTTCTACCAATGCATATATGTAAAACGAAAAGCATGTTTGGTACTTGTTAATGATTCATTGTAGGAAATCTTATCTAATTTAACCAAAATATAAATAAAATCTTTATAAGCAAAATTCTTTACTGTAGCAAGATATTTGCATGAGTTTAAGATTAATTAAAATATATGAAACTTGTGAATATTTTTCCTTCATAATAATTTATGGGGATAGTATATGTACTGGCGTTGTTCCAATTTTCGGAACTGCAAGCCCTTAAATTAAGGGGGGACTGATTATTTATTTAATCATGTGAAAAAAAGAGAGAAGATGATGTGAGGAGCAGTACAATACCGCTGCAGTACTGATCATTATCCCATAATTTATATGTGTTAAAATTCTTTTGTGAATGCTTCTCATTCATAATAGATAATTTGTATGAGAGCCACTTAAGTATTTAGAGAAGTAAAAGAAATACAATCCAATCCAAGGAGTAAGTTGTCCAATCCAATCCGAAATCGTTATGCAAACTACATCTTGAAACCCCTTAAACAACCATTCCATCTTGTTGGCATGTACATGACAACCCATCAACTATTACTTACTCCATTTTTATATAGTGGAAAATGCCTTATAATTGTCATTAATGATATTAGAGAAACTTATTCAACTACCATTTATGCTTAGTTTTAAATTTCAAAGTTTTGAATTTGAATGGACATGACCCATCATCCACTCGATTATTTGAAGCTTCACACCATTATTTTATTTTTTTATTCATATAAACTAATACCCTGAGTAATCAATAATTAGCGTCCAGCGTTTTGTAAATCATCATGTCCTAAAGTTGATTTGTTTTTTAAGAGGTCTAAAGTTATACGGGCAATATAGAGCAAAAAATGACTATTTTTAAACATCGATTGTTAAAGACACATATTCATAATACAACAATACATTTTATAAAATATATACATACCCCTAAAGCGTTTTACCTTTGAACTACATATTTTAGACCATTATCATTGGAATTGTAACTTTTTTTTTTTAACATTCATACTTTTATTAATAATCGAAACTAGCGAGAAGCTAGGATACAAGAGATAAAGATAAAAACAATTACAGGGAATTCTCTAAGTTAAAGCTACTCCATTTAAGTATCCCGGAGTGTAAGTAATTTTGTAACTTTTCCTATTGTGTGTATGCATCAAAATTTTTGAACATTGTATGTAAGTATCTCGCTAAATTGAACGCTCAATGTAAAAATGTATACGTGGCAACCATATTAGCTGCCCACGTAGAAGTTTTTGATTGGTCAACGT
The DNA here is from genome assembly GCA_034093135.1 of Erigeron breviscapus. Lineage (NCBI taxonomy): Eukaryota > Viridiplantae > Streptophyta > Magnoliopsida > Asterales > Asteraceae > Erigeron > Erigeron breviscapus. The sequence goes on from CM067175.1 coordinate 101,376,515, forward strand.
AAAAATTTTACATTAAGTGTTCAATTTAGCGAGATGCTTACATACAATGTACAAATTTTTTAATACTTACATACAATAGGAAAAGTTGCAAAGTTACTTACACTCCAGGATACTAAACCCCTCCATTTATTCCAATCTAGACGCAGTTTAGATGAGCGATTTGAGATCCATGAGAAACTTATTGTCTTGATTTCTTTGAAGGCAAAACGAATCGTGGGGACTTTATGCGAGAAGATTGAGTCGTTTCTACATTTCCAGATAATCCAACAATACGCCAATATAATCAACTGAATGAGCTGCCGTTTCCTTGGAGGGATGAGAGGATGTTTGTGTAACTCAAAAAGGTCACGACTAGTTAAGGGTTGTGGTATCAAAATGTTGCACCATGATATAATAAGATTCCATACAGAAGACGAGAAGGGACATTGAATGAACAGGTGATCCACATTTTCAAAGTGATGTTTGCATAGAGAGCAGGTTGGTTGAATTTGTGGAATTTGTCTGAGGATCAGTTGGTCCACTGTAGGTAAACGATTCATCTCGAGCCTCCAGCCAAGCACATTAACCTTTAACGGAGCAAGATGGTTCCATGGGAAGGACCAGAGCTTTGGGCCGTATGATGCTTTGTTGAGTCGTGAACGCATGGATTTAACAGTGAAGCTGCCAGATGGATCATGTAGCCATTTCCACGAGTGTTCTGAGTTTGATAGCGATAAAGGTGCAACCGGAATTAGGAGATCATGAAACTGTCGAAGTTCAAGAGGAGTAGATGGGGTTTTTTTCCATTGCCATTCCCATTGTGAGAATTGTCCATTGCCGGTACAACGATCCATAATGAGACAAGTTCGGTGCTTCTCCAGCTTGAACAGTTCTGGAAAGGTAGAGCAAAGAGGGGCATTGCCATTCCAAGGATCCAACCAGAATCTAATAGAATCTCCTTTCCCTACATTACCTGTGAATAAAGACTCGAAAGCAACATCAAAAGGGACTAGATGGGAGTTTAGATTGGCAATGTTTTTCCAAACTCCCACCAAGTCGGGTTTTAAGGGCACCAATGAACACTTACGAAGTTAAAAATGAATCGCATTAACCACCCGACACCATAAACTTTGAGGTTCATTACGCAGCCTGCACCACCATTTCGAGAGTAAGGAAATATTTTTTACAAGCAAGCTACCCAACCCAAGCCCCCCCGAGTCAGTGGAATCAATAACACGATCCCGGGAGACCCACGGAATTGTAACTATACAGTAAATCCAAGAGCTTAAATAATTCAATCTGGGTTGATTTACCTTTGAACGTTGAAAAAGGTAACTTGTATCAAGAGAAAACAAGTGATATTTCGTATGGCGAATACAAGATCAAATCCTATGAAGTTCATAAATCATTCGGGTCTAGCTAGTTCATTTATTTTTTTTAACTTAAAGCGTTATTAAAGAAAATATTACGGAGTACTTATTTTAACAAAATTTACATAATGCGAGAAAAATTATGTAGTTCACAACTATTGGCATGCCCGCCCGTAAAAGCGCTCATATTTCATATTATACCTTTTATGATAAGACAATTAGTCAATTAATCAAAAGAAGGCCGGTGGGGGCGGCACCAATGAGAAGCCAGGAATCATCCATGTTGGACCCACGGTCGGTGCCAGCACAGATTCTATATACATAGGCCCCTTCATAGCCACATACTTATATCAACCCCATTATTAAGATTAACTAATTAAACCATTATATATATAATTTGTATAGTAGTATAGGCCATACATTTTAAAACATTGGAATCATGCACTATATAAACCTTACTTGACACCATCCACAAATCACAATTTTAGCAAGTCAACTAAAACACATCTCCTTTTTGACATATATCTATCTATAAGTCTCTTCAACAAAAAGGATTTAAAAAAAAATGGTGAAGTTAGCAATTGGTAGCATTGGTGACTCTTTCAGTGCTGGCTCAATCAAGTCTTATGTGGCTGAGTTCATCGCCACACTTTTGTTCGTGTTTGCTGGTGTCGGCTCCGCCATCTCTTACGGTATATATATATGCTGCCTAGCTTTCCTAACAAACTTAAACATATATAGTTGGCGTATACATATATACCCACTCGACACTCTATATTAGTCTCCGTGGTTCTAACTTGAGTTGGCGTATCTCTATACCCTCTCCTTTTAGTACTAATATGAGTTGTTCTAATTAAATGATCATTGTATACGTGATTTAGCATAAATTCAACTTTATTATGGCATGGAGAAAATGACGACACATTTTCATGAGATGAAGTTATGATTCAAGAGAATTGTTCATTTGAAAATTAAAATTTTCGTAAACACATTGTGTTAAATTCAGATCACATTGTGTTTTGAGCAGTTTTCTAGTTTTCACGGAAATTTTAGTTTTCAAATGATCACAAATCTATGATTCAAATGAAAAAGATTGTGATTAAAATTTACGTAAAATTTGCAGGTAAGCTCACATCGGATGCAGCATTAGACCCAGCTGGGCTAGTCGCGGTAGCATTAGCCCATGCCTTTGCACTATTTGTTGGTGTCTCAATGGCAGCCAACATCTCAGGTGGCCATTTGAACCCAGCTGTTACCTTCGGTTTGGCTGTTGGTGGGAACATCACCATCATAACTGGTCTATTCTATTGGATTGCCCAATTGCTTGGTTCCGTCGTTGCATGCTTTCTACTTCACTTTGTTACCGGTGGCTTGGTATGCTTTCATATCTCTTCTCACTTGCAAAATTCATTAGCTAATATCTATAAGTTGATTATTAAAAATACATACACTACATGTACATGTACTTAATTACATGTTTGGCATATATTAATTTAATAGGCTGTCCCAACACACGGAGTCGCAGATGGCATGAACGGACTACAAGGAGTTGTAATGGAAATCATCATAACTTTTGCTCTAGTCTACACAGTTTACGCAACCGCAGCTGACCCTAAAAAGGGATCACTAGGAACCATTGCTCCAATCGCAATTGGGTTCATTGTTGGAGCCAACATCTTGGCTGCAGGACCATTCAGCGGTGGATCAATGAACCCAGCTCGATCTTTTGGACCAGCTGTAGTTAGCGGAGACTTCTCACAAAACTGGATATACTGGGTCGGTCCATTGATCGGTGGTGGTTTGGCTGGCCTCATCTACGGCGATGTTTTCATTGGAACATACGAGGCACTTCCAGCCTCTGAAGACTATGCTTAAGATCAAACATCTTTTTTTTTTCTTTGGTTTATGTTTGTTTTTGGTGATCTGTTTTTCATGAATTTGCTTTTTTTTTTTTTTTTTTTTTTTTTTTTTTTTTTTTTTTTTCATATTTCATATTATACCTTTTATGATAAGACAATTAGTCAATTAATCAAAAGAAGGCCGGTGGGGGCGGCACCAATGAGAAGCCAGGAATCATCCATGTTGGACCCACGGTCGGTGCCAGCACAGATTCTATATACATAGGCCCCTTCATAGCCACATACTTATATCAACCCCATTATTAAGATTAACTAATTAAACCATTATATATATAATTTGTATAGTAGTATAGGCCATACATTTTAAAACATTGGAATCATGCACTATATAAACCTTACTTGACACCATCCACAAATCACAATTTTAGCAAGTCAACTAAAACACATCTCCTTTTTGACATATATCTATCTATAAGTCTCTTCAACAAAAAGGATTTAAAAAAAAATGGTGAAGTTAGCAATTGGTAGCATTGGTGACTCTTTCAGTGCTGGCTCAATCAAGTCTTATGTGGCTGAGTTCATCGCCACACTTTTGTTCGTGTTTGCTGGTGTCGGCTCCGCCATCTCTTACGGTATATATATATGCTGCCTAGCTTTCCTAACAAACTTAAACATATATAGTTGGCGTATACATATATACCCACTCGACACTCTATATTAGTCTCCGTGGTTCTAACTTGAGTTGGCGTATCTCTATACCCTCTCCTTTTAGTACTAATATGAGTTGTTCTAATTAAATGATCATTGTATACGTGATTTAGCATAAATTCAACTTTATTATGGCATGGAGAAAATGACGACACATTTTCATGAGATGAAGTTATGATTCAAGAGAATTGTTCATTTGAAAATTAAAATTTTCGTAAACACATTGTGTTAAATTCAGATCACATTGTGTTTTGAGCAGTTTTCTAGTTTTCACGGAAATTTTAGTTTTCAAATGATCACAAATCTATGATTCAAATGAAAAAGATTGTGATTAAAATTTACGTAAAATTTGCAGGTAAGCTCACATCGGATGCAGCATTAGACCCAGCTGGGCTAGTCGCGGTAGCATTAGCCCATGCCTTTGCACTATTTGTTGGTGTCTCAATGGCAGCCAACATCTCAGGTGGCCATTTGAACCCAGCTGTTACCTTCGGTTTGGCTGTTGGTGGGAACATCACCATCATAACTGGTCTATTCTATTGGATTGCCCAATTGCTTGGTTCCGTCGTTGCATGCTTTCTACTTCACTTTGTTACCGGTGGCTTGGTATGCTTTCATATCTCTTCTCACTTGCAAAATTCATTAGCTAATATCTATAAGTTGATTATTAAAAATACATACACTACATGTACATGTACTTAATTACATGTTTGGCATATATTAATTTAATAGGCTGTCCCAACACACGGAGTCGCAGATGGCATGAACGGACTACAAGGAGTTGTAATGGAAATCATCATAACTTTTGCTCTAGTCTACACAGTTTACGCAACCGCAGCTGACCCTAAAAAGGGATCACTAGGAACCATTGCTCCAATCGCAATTGGGTTCATTGTTGGAGCCAACATCTTGGCTGCAGGACCATTCAGCGGTGGATCAATGAACCCAGCTCGATCTTTTGGACCAGCTGTAGTTAGCGGAGACTTCTCACAAAACTGGATATACTGGGTCGGTCCATTGATCGGTGGTGGTTTGGCTGGCCTCATCTACGGCGATGTTTTCATTGGAACATACGAGGCACTTCCAGCCTCTGAAGACTATGCTTAAGATCAAACATCTTTTTTTTTTCTTTGGTTTATGTTTGTTTTTGGTGATCTGTTTTTCATGAATTTGCTTTTAAGGATCGAGGGAGTAACATAACATCCTCATTGTTTGAAAACTGTTCCAAGAATTATAGAGGGAAAGTAGTATATTAAAGATTTATATTAAAAACCTCTGCAATATTGAAAATGTACTCGATCTGTTTTATTGGGTTCTTCTTGCTTACAAAGATCATGTTTGTAATTTCGAAATGTTAATGAGAAGAAGTGCCTGCCCATTTAAACCACTTGTAATTTCATTTTCAGATATACTTTTAGAGGTAAATGTTTTTGGATTCTTACCCATTGTCCTTCATGGTTCTTACAATATATGTGTTCAATGATTCTCATGATCGCTTTATTATTGAAACTGAATGGTTTTCTTTTGTCCATCATTGCCAGAAATTTTTAATATGGACACAGTGAAAAGTGAATCGTAATGTCAGTTTCAAGCAGTGCCGAAGCCAAGATTTTTATTCTGGGGTCGCTGAACGGTTCTCATAATACTAACAAGTGTAAAATTAAATTACAAAATTCAATTACACTAGTCTCGGGTTGCCAATTACTTAAAACTAAATGACCTATAGTTATAAAAGACCAGGTAGTTAGAATACAACATCTAACAATACTTTTATTTCAAAAACAGTCGGTATATCTAGATCCGACCTTTTATACAAGACTGTCAGTATATCTAGATCTGACAACTCTTATATCACAATTTATAACAAGATAGTCAGTATATCAAATCTGACTCATCTCTTTTATTTCATAACAAGACTGCCAGTATATCTAGATCTGGACACGTCATATATCAACATTTAAAATAAGATAGTAGGTATATCAAATCCAAACTCATCTTATATCACGTCAATCAGTATATCTAGATCTGATGACAGCATATGACAGTCAATATGCCTCGCACAGGTTTCCGTTCTAAATGGGTGCGGACCGTAGCCAAGACAGTCGAGATATCTAGATCCGACAATACAACCAATAGGGGAAACATTTTAGTTTGTCAAACACAAGAAACCATTTAATCCGCCATCACACGGCAATTCAACGTCATTTCATTCAACATTTAATAAATGACACGTATACACATTTTCGACAGCCCAACATGGCAATTTAAGTCAAATGATTTAAGCATCCATATCACATGGCATACACAAAAACAATCATTTATTAATAAATAGTGTATACAACAGTACATGCTTTTCAGGCCCAAAGTAAAAGGAAAAGGGCGCCATAAACTCACCTTAGCGATCTAAATGCTAAAAGGTATAAAGTAGCTCGAGAAGATCCACAGTCAATTCTCCTGGTTATCCAAAACCTATGATATCATTACCAATAATGAGGATCAAATCCTTGACGACGAGTATCCTACGTACAACTACTTAGCTATAGACCCTAGAATGCCATAACCGAGAATGTGATTCAATGTTCAATATTATTTGACTCAAGTTCGTCTTTTTATACTAAATTGGATGGAAAGTCAAATGTTCCAGCAAGATACCACTGCGCCGCAGTGGGAAAAGTTTCACCCCACTGCGCCGCAGTCAGCCAAAAATAATATTTTTCCGAGGATTTACACTGCGCCGCAGTGAGCCAGAACATGCTCACTGCGCCGCAGTGGCTTAAGTCGACACCAGACCAGAGTCTGGGCACTGCGCCGCAGTGGGGCTAACCCATGCCACTGCGCCGCAGTGGCCAGGTTCTGCAGCCAGCACCAGCAGCTCCCAGTGCAGAAAAAGCCCAAATCGTTTTTCGACACCATTTCTTTCATTATAACAAGTTTCCACAAGTGCAATAGACCTGGAAACATTACATTTCGCCAACCATTTCGCCATTTCAATCATTTTGACATTAAAACCAAATTCTAAGCCAAAATATCCATTTTATCATCCAAAACCCTAATTTCCTATCAAATTTAAAGGCTTCCAATTCCATAATCAAAACTGAAAACAACCCTTAATTGAATTTAAACCAAATCAAAAGATTGAATAAAAGTTAACTTACCAAAAATGGTGTTCTTGAGAAATTTGATGAAGATGATGAAGATTATGATGATGTTAAAGCTTGATTATCCACTAAAATGATAACCCCTTTGATTTCTCTTAAGATTTCTTCTTGCAAAATTGATTCAGAGTATAAAAGATATTTGTGTGTGTGTGTGTGTGTGTGGGTGTGTTTTGTCAGGAATTTTTAAGAAAAGGGTGATGGGGGGGTTTGTTGTTTCCCTCCCAGCCTTTAAAACCAATTTAAGCCCATGTGGCTTCTTTCTGATATTTTTAATACCCTTAATTTGGTAAAATGCTTACGATTAATTACCGTTTGACCTAAAAGTCAAAATATAAGGTAAAGGTATTTTCCCCGTCTTATTTTAGTTAAGACAAGAAATTAAAATTAAATAAACTAAACTTTTAGAAATATTAGGTTTTGACAGTCTAACAACTGTGTTCAATTATAACCTTTAAATCTTTATTTAACATTATTTTCAGACTCGGCATTCGTCTAAATAGCTAATAGTCTACGTCATAAGGATACGTCTAATTGAACCATATCAAATGTTCAATTAACTAAAAATTTCCACGTCATAATCTCTAAATTAGACGAAATTATAAATAATGATCGATATTAGGACTAACCCGATGTTAATTAATCACGAGTTGTCACAAGAAGTGTGCATTTAAACCACTTGTAATTTCATTTTCAGATATACTTTTAGAGGTAAATGTTTTTGGATTCTTACCCATTGTCCTTCATGGTTCTTACAATATATGTGTTCAATGATTCTCATGATCGCTTTATTATTGAAACTGAATGGTTTTCTTTTGTCCATCATTGCCAGAAATTTTTAATATGGACACAGTGAAAAGTGAATCGTAATGTCAGTTTCAAGCAGTGCCGAAGCCAAGATTTTTATTCTGGGGTCGCTGAACGGTTCTCATAATACTAACAAGTGTAAAATTAAATTACAAAATTCAATTACACTAGTCTCGGGTTGCCAATTACTTAAAACTAAATAAATCTTTCTTCCTAATAAAAGAAGATCCCAAAACAAGCTTCCTTAAAAAATTTACACGTGGCAAGCAAAACCCATTTACTAAAAAAAATTTCCTTTAAAAAGATTATAAGCATCCCTTTTCTATATTTTTTTTCTCTTTCCCAAGTTTATACATAGATCCATGGATAATCTCTATTGAAATGAAATTGAAATAAGGTAAAACAAGAAAAATCTTTTTCTTCACCTTCCACCTTTATACCTAATCATAATCTCCACTGAAATTGAAATTCTTCTATTTCATAACAAAATATGAAAAAGGGTTGCTAAAACTTTGAATTCAAAACTTATGACAATCTTAATTTTCATACGGAATATGCTTGATGTCGAAATAAAGCTTATAATAATATCAAATTTCAAGTTTGAAGACTCGATTCAAGTATGGGGAAAGTCTAACCCACCTGCGAAGATTATTAAGTCATTCAAGGTATCAATTTTTAGGGTTTTTATCATTATTATTTTTACCTCAGTCTTCCTCATTTAAATTCTAATTTTGTCATATACTAAGTTTGTCAAAATTGGGTGTTCTTATTTTTTTCACTATTAAGGAGCTTTTCATATTTATTTTGGTGTAGTTTCATTAGCCTTTTATATTTATTATAAACAGATAATCATTGTATAAGTCGCCTTGCATAACACCAATTTTTGAACATTCCATAAGTTACAGTGCCTTGATAGAGGATATTTGTTTTTTTGTGGAAGCAGGTTATCAGTTATTGTTTTGATAATCACGAGAGGTAAAGTAATATAAAATATTAAAAAAAATTGAGTTATTGTTAGTATGTTTATAGGCTGGACCAATTTTATTTGGTAACATCCAGATAGGTTGTTTTTGTTTTTTTGCATCTATATGATGGGGCTGATTTTTACATCTACTTTAAATGTTCATTTAGACAGTTTGATTTAATGTGCATATGGTTTGGTGCTACTAAGTAATGCATATATGCTACGGATGATGTGTTTTGTCTTAATTTCCCTTTTAGCACCAGTTGTTTTCTGCCACCAACGTTTGGAAATATGCTTACACTATGCTAAAGTATTAAAGCATATTCAAAGCATATTCTAAAGCATATTCTAAAGCATATTCAAAGCATATTGCTAAAGCATATTCTAAAGCATATTCAAAGCATATTCTAAAGCATATTCTAAAGCATATTCTAAAGCATATTCTAAAGCATATTCTAAAGCATATTCTAAAGCATATTCTAAAGCATATTCAAAGCATATTCAAAGCATATTCAAAAGCATATTCTAAGGCATATTCCAAAGCATATTCTAAAGCATATTCTAAAGCATATTCCAAAGCATATGCTAAAGCATATTCTAAAGCATATTCCAAAGCATATTCAAAGCATATTCTAAAGCATATTCTAAAGGCATATTCCAAAGCATATGCTAAAGCATATTCTAAAGCATATTCTAAAGCATATTCTAAAGCATATTCTAAAGCATATTCTAAAGCATATTCTAAAGCATATTCAAAGCATATTCTAAAGCATATTCTAAAGCATATTCTAAAGCATATTCCTAAAGCATATTCTAAAGCATATTCTAAAGCATATTCTAAAGCATATTCTAAAGCATATTCTAAAGCATATTCTAAAGCATATTCTAAAGCATATTCAAAGCATATTCTAAAGCATATTCTAAAGCATATTCTAAAGCATATTCTAAAGCATATTCTAAAGCATATTCTAAAGCATATTCTAAAGCATATTCTAAAGCATATTCAAAGCATATTCTAAAGCATATTCTAAAGCATATTCTAAAGCATATTCAAAGCATATTCTAAAGCATATTCTAAAGCATATTCAAAGCATATTCTAAAGCATATTCTAAAGCATATTCTAAAGCATATTCTAAAGCATATTCTAAAGCATATTCTAAAGCATATTCTAAAGCATATTCTAAAGCATATTCTAAAGCATATTCTAAAGCATATTCTAAAGCATATTCTAAAGCATATTCTAAAGCATATTCTAAAGCATATTCTAAAGCATATTCTAAAGCATATTCTAAAGCATATTCTAAAGCATATTCTAAAGCATATTAAAGCATATTCTAAAGCATATTCTAAAGCATATTCTAAAGCATATTCTAAAGCATATTCTAAAGCATATTCTAAAGCATATTCTAAAGCATATTCTAAAGCATATTCTAAAGCATATTCTAAAGCATATTCTAAAGCATATTCTAAAGCATATTCTAAAGCATATTCTAAAGCATATTCTAAAGCATATTCTAAAGCATATTCTAAAGCATATTCTAAAGCATATTCTAAAGCATATTCTAAAGCATATTCTAAAGCATATTCTAAAGCATATTCTAAAGCATATTCTAAAGCATATTCTAAAGCATATTCTAAAGCATATTCTAAAGCATATTCTAAAGCATATTCTAAAGCATATTCTAAAGCATATTCTAAAGCATATTCTAAAGCATATTCTAAAGCATATTCTAAAGCATATTCTAAAGCATATTAAAGCATATTCTAAAGCATATTCTAAAGCATATTCTAAAGCATATTCTAAAGCATATTCTAAAGCATATTCTAAAGCATATTCTAAAGCATATTCTAAAGCATATTCTAAAGCATATTCTAAAGCATATTCTAAAGCATATTCTAAAGCATATTCTAAAGCATATTCTAAAGCATATTCTAAAGCATATTCTAAAGCATATTCTAAAGCATATTCTAAAGCATATTCTAAAGCATATTCTAAAGCATATTCTAAAGCATATTCTAAAGCATATTCTAAAGCATATTCTAAAGCATATTCTAAAGCATATTCTAAAGCATATTCTAAAGCATATTCTAAAGCATATTCTAAAGCATATTCTAAAGCATATTCTAAAGCATATTCTAAAGCATATTCTAAAGCATATTCTAAAGCATATTCTAAAGCATATTCTAAAGCATATTCTAAAGCATATTCTAAAGCATATTCTAAAGCATATTCTAAAGCATATTCTAAAGCATATTCTAAAGCATATTCTAAAGCATATTCTAAAGCATATTCTAAAGCATATTCTAAAGCATATTCTAAAGCATATTCTAAAGCATATTCTAAAGCATATTCTAAAGCATATTCTAAAGCATATTCTAAAGCATATTCTAAAGCATATTCTAAAGCATATTCTAAAGCATATTCTAAAGCATATTCTAAAGCATATTCTAAAGCATATTCTAAAGCATATTCTAAAGCATATTCTAAAGCATATTCTAAAGCATATTCTAAAGCATATTCTAAAGCATATTCTAAAGCATATTCTAAAGCATATTCTAAAGCATATTCTAAAGCATATTCAAAGCATATTCTAAAGCATATTCTAAAGCATATTCTAAAGCATATTCTAAAGCATATGCTAAAGCATATTCCAAAGCATATGCTAAGGCATATTCTAAAGCATATTCTAAAATTATTTTCTATAAATAGCGACCTTAGTTTAATTATAAAACTCACACCATCATATATTCACTTCTAAATTTCTCTCTGATAATCACACAAGATTAAGTACGTCTAAGTGATCTTTCTTCTACAACACTAAGGTGAGTCTTCATACTCCCCTTTTCAATTATTTATACATTTATTTGGGGACTGAGATACATGCAATAAAACTATTTGTTATACTTATATGTATATTTTCAAAGTTATATTATATGTAATATACTTATATGCATATTTACAAAGTTATATATTATATATATTTTGTAACTCTGCTTTATTTATTTTACCTTCGGGGTAAAATACAAACTCTTTACTGTTATGATGAACACAAGTATTTTCAGAAATGTATATATGGTTGATTCTAAGTTGCTCTGTTCAATTAAAGACCTCTTTATCATGAACGATTAATTATGGAAACATAAACGTGGGTATATTGAATAGTACTATTGGGGTAGGCACCCCCATTCGTGTTGGTCATACCAACTGTATACGAATGCATTATATTTGGAAAGCTTAGGGTACCCTGAACAAGGTACCTACTTCAGAGGCAAACAAACATACACTTGTCTAGTTTCGGTTCATGAGCTTAGAACTTGATGTATACAGTATCTACTCTTATATTCTATTTGATCCATTGTGTGATCAAATAGTTACTTTAAATCTTGTGGTTCATACTCTATATTTTAATTAAAAACATATGATACTCTTTGCTGATATTGTATCATAACTACTTGACATTGCGGTAAGGCAATGATCACACTGAACTCTAGTATTTTTGGAAACTATATTTTCTATATGAAAAACTTATGGAACTCACCAACTTTATGTTGACGTATTTTAGCATGTATTCTCAGGTAACTAGATGATACTCTGTGCATGGGACCACTATCCGCTGCATACTACATGAGGGACCACGACCTACCCTCAGACTTTAGTAAAGACTCTTCAATTTGCTAAAGATTCTCTATCTATTGTTTAATATTGAATAAATGTTTTGAAAACAATTTGTATTATAAACTATGCAAATCATATTATGTATAAATGTATTTTTAAAACGACAACGTTTTGTGTCGTTCAGTATATCTTGTGTTGTGAATCCATGAAAGTCATATTCCGTCTAGGGCGGGGTGTGACACATACAAAAGACTTAAAGATTTAGATATGCAGTTTCATGCTTGTAGGAATATAACATAAGCTTCTTGAAAATCAACTTATAATCAGTCAAATAATTATGAACTTCCAAACGAAAACAAAAATTGATTCTACTTTTTTTGCTGAAATCAGTTGCAGAGTCAATGGAGACATAATGCACTCGATTATCAAAAAAAAAGTCGAAGGATGTGCTTGGAGATGCGGGTTTAGATGGTATCATCAGTTTTTGAGTAGTGCATTGTGCTCAAGCTTTTGGGTCGTTTTGAAAGGTGTGGAATGTTGATATAGTCCACGGTGATGGTGGAATAATACGTACCTGGTTGGAAAGTTTTTTATTGTGGTGTCACTAGGCCACGACCTGAACTAATAGAAGCTTCTTGAGGAGTAAGCTTATACACGAGGTAAACCATTTTAATTTGAAACAGTTTGAAGGTAATTGTGATTTTTAATAAGTACAATCAATTTATCAGTTGTACTAAAACAGGCATTAGAAGTAGCGCTTGGGCGTGCTTATGCTATTTAAAGTTGTGAAATTTGACAATTAGCTACTACATCTGTCTCAATTTAAATGTCCAGTTTTGATTTTTTGAGTCTTGCTTTTTCAACTTTGACCTTAATTATAGTTGTTAATAACATGCATGTTCAAATTTGAAACAGAATCACAACTCACACAAAACATGGACGTTTTCTTTAACATATATTTACAGGTTCAATAAGGAGTCAATATTCTTGCTAATTTATGAGTAAGCTGCTTAAAGAAACATATAACAGAACCATACAACTAACATTTGATATTTTGGCAAGTGTAAATTCTTTTCTGAGTTTTTCAGGGTTTCCATTCAACTACAACTTTAAACACAAGTTTGGAATGTTATGCTTATCTTAAAAATGGGATCATACAAGCCATTATCAACAAGAAGCAGAGGTACATGGATCAAAATACTGCAATTCCTCAAGAATGATTGGTGCTTATATTCAGTTATTCATTCTTGGCATGTGCTTCTTGTAAGTTGATGAGCATGCAAGTTCAAGCCAAGTCGGGGCTACTTGATCGAATTAAAGAAGCACAAGCGAGGGCCTTAATGAAGGATAACATTGACAAAGAAAGCATTGGAAAGAAGAAACGACTTGTGATGGAGACTAATAGCCGTGGGTTCAAAACATACAAGGGTCGAATTTGGGTGCCATTGCTTGGTGGTAACCGAGAATTGATCTTTGAGGAAGCCCATAGAAGTAGATATTCGGTTCACCCCGGTGTCACCAAAATGTATGCAGATTTGAAGCCGATTTATTGGTGGCCGGATATTAAAGGAGAAGTAGCTCATTTTGTGTAACATCCCAAACTTTTCGTTGACTGTCGTTAAGTCATTAGATGATTTAATGCATATATGTAATTTATGAAATGTGCATTAATGTATTAACATGGTCTAGACGTGCTTAAAGAAGAGTATGTATTCCCGATAAAGATCATATAGAGCTCAAATAGTTATTAGAGAGTTGCTTGGAAATACTTTTTCATATTTATACTATCAATAATAGTTTTGTGAATAGTACCGTATTCGTGAATAGTGCCGTATTTGTGAATAGTACCGTATTTGTGAATAGTAACCGTATTTATGAATAGTACCGTATTCATGAATAGTGACTGTGAATAGTTACTATGAATAGTAACGGTAAATAGTAAAAGTAAAAAGTAAATTTTAAATGGTAAAGGTAAAAAGTATATTCCAAAGCATATGTCCAAGGCATATTCCAAAGAATATGCCAAAGGCATATTCCAAAGCATATTCTAAGGTATATTCTAAGAATATGCTAAGCATATTCCAAAGCATATTCTAAAATTATTTTCTATAAATAGCGACTTCAGTTTAATTATAAAACTCGCACCATTTGTATATTCACTTCTAAAATCTCTCTATAATCACACAAGACTAAGTACGTCTAAGTGATCTTCTTCTACAACACTAAGGTGGTCAGGGATACGTACAAAGCTCGGTAACTTACGTTGTGTGCTTCTCCGAGGTAAGATAACTACCTTTTTGACACGAGGAACACAATGAAAACTTAGTTTTTATAATTAACGATTGGTAAAGCCCTTCATACGCTTGTTAAGTTATGGGAACTTTGGGAGGGCTTACTGTGGGTGTTTATGCATGCTATGCCTTAGTTAACTTTAATTATTAATGTTATGCATGCTATTACTTACGATGAAGGATATGATTGATTTGATAGAATAACGATGTTTTGGTTGCTTGCATGATTGATTAAGATTATGAGTTCATTCTTGATAGTTGATTGGCCTATACATGTAGTACACTAGACTCATGTAGGATTGCCATGATTCACGGTTGCACGATAAGGGCCCTAAAAAGATGTAATTGTAATAGTTGACACAATACATAGTTGAAATGGTTGTTAAAACTCGAGTATAAATATACAGTTGAAAGTGTTAAGCTTAACCCATACTATTCCTCGGTGGGACTAGTGTGCTGAGTTGGTCGGACGGGGTAAACGTGATGCCTCTGACGACATGGTCAAAGTTGTTTGAGTATACCGGGTGATTAGGACCGATCACTGAGTTGCTAACGGTTTGCTCCGGGATTTGGTTATGCCTATCCTTAACGACGCCGATGGACCCCGAAAGGACAACCCATCATGTCGGGTGCAAGGTTCCTTGAAAGGTTGAATGACCGCCTATGCACAACTTGTTGTTGATTACTTATGTATAGTTGAAATTGGCATAACCTGAGTTGTTGACTGTGATTGTTGTTGATTGATGAGGTGATTGAGGTTGCTAGGCACATGTAGGAATATAATCTTCCTATTGTGTTATATTTTGATATGTGATGATTCATGATGGTTATATGCTTGACATGCGTATGATGTTTTATAAAATGGTTTAATGGCAACTGTTTTATACAACCTGTGGTTATCTTACTCAGCTTTTTAAGCTGACACTTGTTTTTGAAAATGTTGTGTATCCTCAGGTTAAGCAGTGAAGTTGCTAAGTGTGAGGCATGGATAGATGAAGACTTATTGATGCCATAGATTGCCTCATTTGCTAGTCTATTTGTATTATATCATATAGACTTTAATAATGTTTGGTCGTGTGGTTTGTTATGGATTTCTTAAAGTATCGTGTGATGCAATAAGTAACACCAAAAACTTTGGTTGACATTTCCGTTAGGAAATGACTATGTATAAAAGGGACCTTTCCGCAATAAATGTTTGTTTATAAATTTTTTTTTGAAATCCATTTTTTTATAAAGTTGGGTGTTACAAGTTGGTATCAGAGCGATGGTTTAAGCGAACCATATTCTATGAGGCATAGGATTGGACTTAAACCCTGTGATAAATTACTTTTAGGAGGGGTTGGGATGAGTGAGAGTGTAGGATTGATGCCTGTATACATGTTGCTTGTAATGTATAATTCGATCGTTGATTCTTAATTCTATCATATCTCGCTAGATTCGTCGCTAAATCTTTCGTCTATTACTGATAGAATCATGGTAAGTACTCGAGGGAATCTTAACCGTCAGGATGGAACTGAAACGAGTGCAGCTGCTAGTAACCGTCGTGGTTTTCGTCCTGCAAATGCTCAAAGGACTCCGGAGCTGCAGCTATTGCTTGATCAGATGAAAAACCTTAATGATCGCATAACAAAGACTGAACAAGAATTGGTTGATGTTCGGGCTGAAAGAGATGCTTTGTTGGGAGAAAGGTCGGCTAATAGTCATTCCCGCCGTGACAGGAGTGAGGAAGAGAACTCAGTCACTCATTCTCAAACTCGTAATTTCCGGCTTAATTCTGATGAAAGAACGGGTGATAATAGTGGAAATAATGGTGAGGATAAAGTGAAGGAATTCAACCTTAGGGATTTTTGGGGCTGTAAACCCTCGAAATTCCATGGTGAGGGTACCTCTGTGGAAGGCTATCGTTGGTTGAAGGAGGTTGAGAAGTGTTTTGCAATTAGTGATTGCCCGGAGGAGAAGAAGGTACTCTTGGCTACTCAATTGTTTAGGAGAAGTGCTCAAGATTGGTGGGAGACTCAGACTGAAATATTGGATACGGAGGCGGTGATTCAGATGAAATGGGAGAAATTTGTTGAGCTATTCAACAAAGAATACATTACTGTGAGAGAAAGGCAAGTTCTGGAAAGAGAGTTCTTGTCCATGACTAAAGGGGACAAGACTATGAAGGAGCATATTCGATTGTTTGCTGAGAAACTACGATTCTGTACACGACTGTGTCCTGATGAATTGTCAAGGGTAGGTCGTTTCATTGAAAGCCTGCCTAATGAGTACAGGTCGTGGGTCAGAATGCGTACCACTTTGAAGGAAGCTTATGATACTGCACTAGGCCTAGAAGAAGATTTGAAGCCACATGTGAAGAAAGAAAATGATTCTGGTTCCAAGAAAAATTGAAGGGACTTCTAGATCCAACAAGAAATTTAGGGGTGGTTCTTCTAAGGGCAAGGACGATAATAAAGATAAACCATGGTGTTCTCAATGTCGGTCTCGACATAATGGTGCTTGTACCGATAAAACTCTTCGCTGTATGAAGTGTAGGAAGATTGGGCATAAGATTTCGGAATGTACAGATAAGTGGAGGTGTTTCAAATGTGACTCTACTGAACACAAGATTGCTGACTGTCCTCAAATGAAAGCTGAGGAAAAGAAGAAGAATGAAATACCTAAGGCTCGAGCACGTGCTTTCCAGATGACGACCGAGATAGCTAAGGAAGAAGATGATGTGGTTAGTGGTACTTTTCCTGTTAACTCTAAACTGGCTACTGTTTTATTCGATTCTGGTGCTAGTAAATCGTTTGTATCTCTCTTATTTGCTTTACAACTTGGTGTTCCTGCTAGTCGTCTAGCTCATGCATTAGAAATTGAGATAGCTGATGGTCGTATGTCTAAAATTCGTGAGTTATATCGTGAGTGTTCTATTGAGATTGAGGGCATGACTTTCCCTATCCATTTATTGCCTATTTCGTTGGCTGGGTTTGATGTGGTTGTTGGCATGGATTGGTTGGGAAAGAATAATGCTACCATTCTTTGTTCTGAAAAGATGGTTCGTATCCCTACTTCTGATGGAAAGGTGGTTTCTGTTTATGGTGATAAAAAGCCGGGGGGTCTCAAAATCATTAATTTGATGAAGGCTCTCAAGTATATTCGACAAACGAACACTCATTTTCTTGCCTATGTGATTGATACACGTAAGGCTAAACCTTCTGTGTCAGAAATTGATGTTGTTGCTGACTTCCCTGATGTTTTTCCGGATGATCTTCCGGGTCTTCCTCCTGATCGTGAGGTTGAATTTCGAATTGATCTCATGCCTGGTGCAACTCCTATTGCAAAGGCTCCTTATCGATTGGCTCCTACAGAAATGAAGGAGTTAATGTCCCAATTGCAAGAGTTGTTAGATAAGGGTTTTATTCGTCCGAGTTCGTCGCCTTGGGGAGCTCCTGTTTTATTTGTCAAAAAGAAAGATGGTTCGATGAGAATGTGCATTGATTACCGAGAGCTAAATAAGCGAACGGTAAAGAACAAGTATCCTCTTCCACGAATCGATGACTTGTTCGATCAATTGCAAGGTGCCTCTTACTTTTCTAAGATAGACTTGCGTTCAGGCTATCATCAACTGAAGGTTGAAGAGAAAAGTGTGGCTAAAACTGCTTTCCGTACTCGTTATGGGCATTATGAGTTTCTTGTTATGCCCTTTGGTCTAACCAATGCTCCAGCCGCATTTATGGACTTGATGAATCGAGTCTGTCGGCCTTTCCTTGATCATTTCGTTATAGTATTCATTGACGATATTCTGATTTATTCTAAGTCAGAAATGGAGCATCGGGGTCATTTGCGAGTTGTACTTGAGGTTCTTAGGGCGAAGAGGCTATACGCTAAATTCTCAAAATGCGAGTTCTGGCTTCGAGAAGTTTATTTTCTTGGCCATGTAATCTCCAAAGATGGTATTAAAGTTGACCCTTCAAAGATTGAAGCTGTAATGAGGTGGGAGCAGCCTAAGACTCCTACTGAAATTAAGAGTTTTCTGGGTTTGGCAAGTTATTATAGGAGATTTATACAAGATTTCTCCGGAATTGCTAAACCTATGACAGAATTAACTAAAAAGGGAGTGAAGTACGTGTGGACTGATTCTCAAGAACGAGCTTTTCAGATTTTGAAGAAAAAGTTGTGTGAGGCTCCAATCTTAGCACTACCAGAAGGCACAGATGACATGGTTGTTTACAGTGATGCCTCCATTACTGGGTTGGGTTGTGTTCTTATGCAACGCGATAAGGTGATAGCTTATGCTTCTCGTCAGTTGAAACCTCATGAGAAGAATTACCCTACTCATGACTTGGAGCTTGCTGCTGTAGTTTTTGCTCTTAAGATATGGAGACATTATCTGTATGGCACTAAGTGCACTCTTTTCACTGATCATAAGAGCCTACAGTATGTATTTAATCAGAAAGATATGAATGTTCGTCAGAGAAGATGGATGGAACTTCTCAAAGATTATGATTGTGAGATTAAATACCATCCTGGTAAGGCTAATGTGGTTGCAGATGCATTGAGTCACAAAGTGCAAGGTGCCACTTGTAAGTTGCTTTCTATGGTTGTTCAGGCTGAATCTGGGTTACTCGAGCGGATCAGGTCTGCTCAAGTGGAGGCTTTGTTACCTGCAAATTTTCGTGGTGAAAGAATAGGGAAGAAGAAAGAGCGGTTTAAGGTGAATAGTCGTGGCTATCAGACTTACAAAGGTAGAAAATGGGTGCCATTATTTGGGGGTAATCGAGAGTTGATACTCGAAGAAGCCCATAGATCAAGATATTCTGTTCATCCTGGTGCTACCAAGATGTTTCATGATCTTAAACCTTTGTATTGGTGGCCTAATATGAGAAATGATATCGCTAGCTTTATTAAAAAGTGTGTGATTTGTGCTCAAGTCAAAGCAGAACACCAAAAGCCGTATGGTAAGTTGCAGCAATTGGATATCCCAGAGTGGAAATGGGACCATATCACCATGGATTTCGTGACCAAATTGCCTAGAACCAGGAAGGGTCATGATATGATATGGGTTATTGTGGATAGACTGACCAAGAGTGCTCATTTCTTAGCAACTCGAGAGAATGCTTCATTAGATAAGTTGGCAGAATTGTATATTGATGAGGTAGTTTCGAAGCATGGTGTACCTATGTCTATTGTTTCAGATCGTGATGGTCGCTTCAATTCAAATTTTTGGAGGGGTCTTCAACGAGAATTGGGAACACGAATACACATGAGCACTGCTTTTCATCCTCAGACTGATGGACAGAGTGAGAGGACTATTCAGACACTCGAAGATATGTTACGTGCATGTGCTTTAGAGTATGGGGGTTCATGGGATGACCATTTACCATTGGTTGAATTTGCATATAACAATAGTTATCATGCAAGTATTGACATGCCACCCTTTGAGATGTTATACGGGCGTAAGTGTCGGACACCTAGTTGTTGGTTAGAACCAGGTGAGAAACAGTTTACTGGGCCAGAAGTTATTCAAATAACGGCTGATAAGGTGAACATTGCTAAAGATGCCCTGAGAGCTGCTAGAGATCGCCAGAAAGCATATGCTGATAAGAAGAGACGACCAGTGACTTTTGAAGTGGGTGAGATGGTTATGTTAAAAGTTTCTCCTTGGAAGGGTGTTCTTCAATTTGGTAAGCGTGGTAAGTTGAGTCCTCGCTTCATTGGTCCTTTCAAGATTTTGAAACGGATCAAAAGCCAAGCATATCAATTAGAGCTGCCTCCAGAGCTGGATGGTATCCATAATACCTTCCATGTTAGTTATTTGAGGAAGTGCTTGGCAGATGAGATCAATGTGATTCCTTTAGAAGATATAAGTATTGATCCTAAGAAAAAGATGATAGATGAACCAATTGCCATCCTTGATCGGAAGACGAAGAAACTTCGTAAGAAGCGAATTGATCTTGTGTTAGTAAAATGGAAGCATAATCGAGGTGAGAGCATGACTTGGGAGACTGAATCTGTGATGAGGGATCGTTACCCGCACCTCTTTGTTGTTAACCCGATTCTGAGGACAGAATCTTCTTAAGGGGGAGGTAATTGTAACATCCCAAACTTTTCGTTGACTGTCGTTAAGTCATTAGATGATTTAATGCATATATGTAATTTATGAAATGTGCATTAATGTATTAACATGGTCTAGACGTGCTTAAAGAAGAGTATGTATTCCCGATAAAGATCATATAGAGCTCAAATAGTTATTAGAGAGTTGCTTGGAAATACTTTTTCATATTTATACTATCAATAATAGTTTTGTGAATAGTACCGTATTCGTGAATAGTGCCGTATTTGTGAATAGTGCCGTATTTGTGAATAGTACCGTATTTGTGAATAGTAACCGTATTTATGAATAGTACCGTATTCATGAATAGTGACTGTGAATAGTTACTATGAATAGTAACGGTAAATAGTAAAAGTAAAAAGTAAATTTTAAATGGTAAAGGTAAAAAGCATATTCCAAAGCATATGCCAAGGCATATTCCAAAGCATATGCCAAGGCATATTCCAAAGCATATGCCAAGGCATATTCCAAAGCATATGCCAAGGCATATTCCAAAGCATATGCCAAGGCATATTCCAAAGCATATGCCAAGGCATATTCCAAAGCATATGCCAAGGCATATTCCAAAGCATATGCCAAGGCATATTCCAAAGCATATGCCAAGGCATATTCCAAAGCATATGCCAAGGCATATTCCAAAGCATATGCCAAGGCATATTCCAAAGCATATGCCAAGGCATATTCCAAAGCATATGCCAAGGCATATTCCAAAGCATATGCCAAGGCATATTCCAAAGCATATGCCAAGGCATATTCCAAAGCATATGCCAAGGCATATTCCAAAGCATATGCCAAGGCATATTCCAAAGCATATGCCAAGGCATATTCCAAAGCATATGCCAAGGCATATTCCAAAGCATATGCCAAGGCATATTCCAAAGCATATGCCAAGGCATATTCCAAAGCATATGCCAAGGCATATTCCAAAGCATATGCCAAGGCATATTCCAAAGCATATGCCAAGGCATATTCCAAAGCATATGCCAAGGCATATTCCAAAGCATATGCCAAGGCATATTCCAAAGCATATGCCAAGGCATATTCCAAAGCATATGCCAAGGCATATTCCAAAGCATATGCCAAGGCATATTCCAAAGCATATGCCAAGGCATATTCCAAAGCATATGCCAAGGCATATTCCAAAGCATATGCCAAGGCATATTCCAAAGCATATGCCAAGGCATATTCCAAAGCATATGCCAAGGCATATTCCAAAGCATATGCCAAGGCATATTCCAAAGCATATGCCAAGGCATATTCCAAAGCATATGCCAAGGCATATTCCAAAGCATATGCCAAGGCATATTCCAAAGCATATGCCAAGGCATATTCCAAAGCATATGCCAAGGCATATTCCAAAGTATATTCTAAAGATATGCAAGGCATATTCCAAAGCATATGCCAAGGCATATTCCAAGCATATGCCAAGGCATATTCCAAAGCATATTCTAAAATTATTTTCTATAAATAGCGACTTCAGTTTAATTATAAAACTCGCACCATTTGTATATTCACTTCTAAAATCTCTCTATAATCACACAAGACTAAGTACGTCTAAGTGATCTTCTTCTACAACACTAAGGTGGTCAGGGATACGTACAAAGCTCGGTAACTTACGTTGTGTGCTTCTCCGAGGTAAGATAACTACCTTTTTGACACGAGGAACACAATGAAAACTTAGTTTTTATAATTAACGATTGGTAAAGCCCTTCATACGCTTGTTAAGTTATGGGAACTTTGGGAGGGCTTACTGTGGGTGTTTATGCATGCTATGCCTTAGTTAACTTTAATTATTAATGTTATGCATGCTATTACTTACGATGAATGGATATGATTGATTTGATAGAATAATGATGTTTTGGTTGCTTGCATGATTGATTAAGATTATGAGTTCATTCTTGATAGTTGATTGGCCTATACATGTAGTACACTAGACTCATGTAGGATTGCCATGATTCACGGTTGCACGATAGGGGCCCTAAAAAGATGTAATTGTAATAGTTGACACAATACATAGTTGAAATGGTTGTTAAAACTCGAGTATAAATATACAGTTGAAAGTGTTAAGCTTAACCCATACTATTCCTCGGTGGGACTAGTGTGCTGAGTTGGTCGGACGGGGTAAACGTGATGCCTCTGACGACATGGTCAAAGTTGTTTGAGTATACCGGGTGATTAGGACCGATCACTGAGTTGTTAAACGGTTTACTCCTGGATTTGGTTATGCTTATCCTTAACGACGCCGATGGACCCCGAAAGGACAACCCATCATGTCGGGTGCAAGGTTCCTTGAAAGGTTGAATGACCGCCTATGCACAACCTGTTGTTGATTACTTATGTATAGTTGAAATTGGCATAACCTGAGTTGTTGACTGTGATTGTTGTTGATTGATGAGGTGATTGAGGTTGCTTGGCACATGTAGGAATATAATCTTCCTATTGTGTTATATTTTGATATGTGATGATTCATGATGGTTATATGCTTGACATGCGTATGATGTTTTATAAAATGGTTTAATTGGCAACTGTTTTATACAACCTGTGGTTATCTTACTCAGCTTTTTAAGCTGACACTTGTTTTTGAAAATGTTGTGTATCCTCAGGTTAAGCAGTGAAGTTGCTAAGTGTGAGGCATGGATAGATGAAGACTTATTGATGCCATAGATTGCCTCATTTGCTAGTCTATTTGTATTATATCATATAGACTTTAATAATGTTTGGTCGTGTGGTTTGTTATGGATTTCTTAAAGTATCGTGTGATGCAATAAGTAACACCAAAAAATTTGGTTGACATTTCCGTTAGGAAATGACTATGTATAAAAGGGACCTTTCCGCAATAAATGTTTGTTTATAATTTTTTTTTTTGAAATCCATTTTTTTATAAAGTTGGGTGTTACAAGTTGGTATCAGAGCGATGGTTTAAGCGAACCATATTCTATGAGGCATAGGATTGGACTTAAACCCTGTGATAAATTACTTTTAGGAGGGGTTGGGATGAGTGAGAGTGTAGGATTGATGCCTGTATACATGTTGCTTGTAATGTATAATTCGATCGTTGATTCTTAATTCTATCATATCTCGCTAGATTCGTCGCTAAATCTTTCGTCTATTACTGATAGAATCATGGTAAGTACTCGAGGGAATCTTAACCGTCAGGATGGAACTGAAACGAGTGCAGCTGCTAGTAACCGTCGTGGTTTTCGTCCTGCAAATGCTCAAAGGACTCCGGAGCTGCAGCTATTGCTTGATCAGATGAAAAACCTTAATGATCGCATAACAAAGACTGAACAAGAATTGGTTGATGTTCGGGCTGAAAGAGATGCTTTGTTGGGAGAAAGGTCGGCTAATAGTCATTCCCGCCGTGACAGGAGTGAGGAAGAGAACTCAGTCACTCATTCTCAAACTCGTAATTTCCGGCTTAATTCTGATGAAAGAACGGGTGATAATAGTGGAAATAATGGTGAGGATAAAGTGAAGGAATTCAACCTTAGGGATTTTTGGGGCTGTAAACCCTCGAAATTCCATGGTGAGGGTACCTCTGTGGAAGGCTATCGTTGGTTGAAGGAGGTTGAGAAGTGTTTTGCAATTAGTGATTGCCCGGAGGAGAAGAAGGTACTCTTGGCTACTCAATTGTTTAGGAGAAGTGCTCAAGATTGGTGGGAGACTCAGACTGAAATATTGGATACGGAGGCGGTGATTCAGATGAAATGGGAGAAATTTGTTGAGCTATTCAACAAAGAATACATTACTGTGAGAGAAAGGCAAGTTCTGGAAAGAGAGTTCTTGTCCATGACTAAAGGGGACAAGACTATGAAGGAGCATATTCGATTGTTTGCTGAGAAACTACGATTCTGTACACGACTGTGTCCTGATGAATTGTCAAGGGTAGGTCGTTTCATTGAAAGCCTGCCTAATGAGTACAGGTCGTGGGTCAGAATGCGTACCACTTTGAAGGAAGCTTATGATACTGCACTAGGCCTAGAAGAAGATTTGAAGCCACATGTGAAGAAAGAAAATGATTCTGGTTCCAAGAGAAAAATTGAAGGGACTTCTAGATCCAACAAGAAATTTAGGGGTGGTTCTTCTAAGGGCAAGGACGATAATAAAGATAAACCATGGTGTTCTCAATGTCGGTCTCGACATAATGGTGCTTGTACCGATAAAACTCTTCGCTGTATGAAGTGTAGGAAGATTGGGCATAAGATTTCGGAATGTACAGATAAGTGGAGGTGTTTCAAATGTGACTCTACTGAACACAAGATTGCTGACTGTCCTCAAATGAAAGCTGAGGAAAAGAAGAAGAATGAAATACCTAAGGCTCGAGCACGTGCTTTCCAGATGACGACCGAGATAGCTAAGGAAGAAGATGATGTGGTTAGTGGTACTTTTCCTGTTAACTCTAAACTGGCTACTGTTTTATTCGATTCTGGTGCTAGTAAATCGTTTGTATCTCTCTTATTTGCTTTACAACTTGGTGTTCCTGCTAGTCGTCTAGCTCATGCATTAGAAATTGAGATAGCTGATGGTCGTATGTCTAAAATTCGTGAGTTATATCGTGAGTGTTCTATTGAGATTGAGGGCATGACTTTCCCTATCCATTTATTGCCTATTTCGTTGGCTGGGTTTGATGTGGTTGTTGGCATGGATTGGTTGGGAAAGAATAATGCTACCATTCTTTGTTCTGAAAAGATGGTTCGTATCCCTACTTCTGATGGAAAGGTGGTTTCTGTTTATGGTGATAAAAAGCCGGGGGGTCTCAAAATCATTAATTTGATGAAGGCTCTCAAGTATATTCGACAAACGAACACTCATTTTCTTGCCTATGTGATTGATACACGTAAGGCTAAACCTTCTGTGTCAGAAATTGATGTTGTTGCTGACTTCCCTGATGTTTTTCCGGATGATCTTCCGGGTCTTCCTCCTGATCGTGAGGTTGAATTTCGAATTGATCTCATGCCTGGTGCAACTCCTATTGCAAAGGCTCCTTATCGATTGGCTCCTACAGAAATGAAGGAGTTAATGTCCCAATTGCAAGAGTTGTTAGATAAGGGTTTTATTCGTCCGAGTTCGTCGCCTTGGGGAGCTCCTGTTTTATTTGTCAAAAAGAAAGATGGTTCGATGAGAATGTGCATTGATTACCGAGAGCTAAATAAGCGAACGGTAAAGAACAAGTATCCTCTTCCACGAATCGATGACTTGTTCGATCAATTGCAAGGTGCCTCTTACTTTTCTAAGATAGACTTGCGTTCAGGCTATCATCAACTGAAGGTTGAAGAGAAAAGTGTGGCTAAAACTGCTTTCCGTACTCGTTATGGGCATTATGAGTTTCTTGTTATGCCCTTTGGTCTAACCAATGCTCCAGCCGCATTTATGGACTTGATGAATCGAGTCTGTCGGCCTTTCCTTGATCATTTCGTTATAGTATTCATTGACGATATTCTGATTTATTCTAAGTCAGAAATGGAGCATCGGGGTCATTTGCGAGTTGTACTTGAGGTTCTTAGGGCGAAGAGGCTATACGCTAAATTCTCAAAATGCGAGTTCTGGCTTCGAGAAGTTTATTTTCTTGGCCATGTAATCTCCAAAGATGGTATTAAAGTTGACCCTTCAAAGATTGAAGCTGTAATGAGGTGGGAGCAGCCTAAGACTCCTACTGAAATTAAGAGTTTTCTGGGTTTGGCAAGTTATTATAGGAGATTTATACAAGATTTCTCCGGAATTGCTAAACCTATGACAGAATTAACTAAAAAGGGAGTGAAGTACGTGTGGACTGATTCTCAAGAACGAGCTTTTCAGATTTTGAAGAAAAAGTTGTGTGAGGCTCCAATCTTAGCACTACCAGAAGGCACAGATGACATGGTTGTTTACAGTGATGCCTCCATTACTGGGTTGGGTTGTGTTCTTATGCAACGCGATAAGGTGATAGCTTATGCTTCTCGTCAGTTGAAACCTCATGAGAAGAATTACCCTACTCATGACTTGGAGCTTGCTGCTGTAGTTTTTGCTCTTAAGATATGGAGACATTATCTGTATGGCACTAAGTGCACTCTTTTCACTGATCATAAGAGCCTACAGTATGTATTTAATCAGAAAGATATGAATGTTCGTCAGAGAAGATGGATGGAACTTCTCAAAGATTATGATTGTGAGATTAAATACCATCCTGGTAAGGCTAATGTGGTTGCAGATGCATTGAGTCACAAAGTGCAAGGTGCCACTTGTAAGTTGCTTTCTATGGTTGTTCAGGCTGAATCTGGGTTACTCGAGCGGATCAGGTCTGCTCAAGTGGAGGCTTTGTTACCTGCAAATTTTCGTGGTGAAAGAATAGGGAAGAAGAAAGAGCGGTTTAAGGTGAATAGTCGTGGCTATCAGACTTACAAAGGTAGAAAATGGGTGCCATTATTTGGGGGTAATCGAGAGTTGATACTCGAGGAAGCCCATAGATCAAGATATTCTGTTCATCCTGGTGCTACCAAGATGTTTCATGATCTTAAACCTTTGTATTGGTGGCCTAATATGAGAAATGATATCGCTAGCTTTATTAAAAAGTGTGTGATTTGTGCTCAAGTCAAAGCAGAACACCAAAAGCCGTATGGTAAGTTGCAGCAATTGGATATCCCAGAGTGGAAATGGGACCATATCACCATGGATTTCGTGACCAAATTGCCTAGAACCAGGAAGGGTCATGATATGATATGGGTTATTGTGGATAGACTGACCAAGAGTGCTCATTTCTTAGCAACTCGAGAGAATGCTTCATTAGATAAGTTGGCAGAATTGTATATTGATGAGGTAGTTTCGAAGCATGGTGTACCTATGTCTATTGTTTCAGATCGTGATGGTCGCTTCAATTCAAATTTTTGGAGGGGTCTTCAACGAGAATTGGGAACACGAATACACATGAGCACTGCTTTTCATCCTCAGACTGATGGACAGAGTGAGAGGACTATTCAGACACTCGAAGATATGTTACGTGCATGTGCTTTAGAGTATGGGGGTTCATGGGATGACCATTTACCATTGGTTGAATTTGCATATAACAATAGTTATCATGCAAGTATTGACATGCCACCCTTTGAGATGTTATACGGGCGTAAGTGTCGGACACCTAGTTGTTGGTTAGAACCAGGTGAGAAACAGTTTACTGGGCCAGAAGTTATTCAAATAACGGCTGATAAGGTGAACATTGCTAAAGATGCCCTGAGAGCTGCTAGAGATCGCCAGAAAGCATATGCTGATAAGAAGAGACGACCAGTGACTTTTGAAGTGGGTGAGATGGTTATGTTAAAAGTTTCTCCTTGGAAGGGTGTTCTTCAATTTGGTAAGCGTGGTAAGTTGAGTCCTCGCTTCATTGGTCCTTTCAAGATTTTGAAACGGATCAAAAGCCAAGCATATCAATTAGAGCTGCCTCCAGAGCTGGATGGTATCCATAATACCTTCCATGTTAGTTATTTGAGGAAGTGCTTGGCAGATGAGATCAATGTGATTCCTTTAGAAGATATAAGTATTGATCCTAAGAAAAAGATGATAGATGAACCAATTGCCATCCTTGATCGGAAGACGAAGAAACTTCGTAAGAAGCGAATTGATCTTGTGTTAGTAAAATGGAAGCATAATCGAGGTGAGAGCATGACTTGGGAGACTGAATCTGTGATGAGGGATCGTTACCCGCACCTCTTTGTTGTTAACCCGATTCTGAGGACAGAATCTTCTTAAGGGGGAGGTAATTGTAACATCCCAAACTTTTCGTTGACTGTCGTTAAGTCATTAGATGATTTAATGCATATATGTAATTTATGAAATGTGCATTAATGTATTAACATGGTCTAGACGTGCTTAAAGAAGAGTATGTATTCCCGATAAAGATCATATAGAGCTCAAATAGTTATTAGAGAGTTGCTTGGAAATACTTTTTCATATTTATACTATCAATAATAGTTTTGTGAATAGTACCGTATTCGTGAATAGTGCCGTATTTGTGAATAGTACCGTATTTGTGAATAGTACCGTATTTGTGAATAGTAACCGTATTTATGAATAGTACCGTATTCATGAATAGTGACTGTGAATAGTTACTATGAATAGTAACGCTAATTAGTAAAAGTAAAAAGTAATTGTAATATGTAGGGTGTTATGCATGCTATGCCTTAGTTAACTTTAATTATTAATGTTATGCATGCTATGCCTTAGTTCTTTAATTATTAATGTTATGCATGCTATGCCTTAGTTAACTTTAATTATTAATGTTATGCATGCTATGCCTTAGTTAACTTTAATTATTAATGTTATGCATGCTATGACTTAGTTAATTTAATTATTAATGTTATGCATGCTATGCCTTAGTTAACTTTAATTATTAATGTTATGCATGCTATGCCTTAGTTAACTTTAATTATTAATGTTATGCATGCTATGCCTTAGTTAACTTTAATTATTAATGTTATGCATGCTATGCCTTAGTTAACTTTAATTATTAATGTTATGCATGCTATGCCTTAGTTAACTTTAATTATTAATGTTATGCATGCTATGCCTTAGTTAACTTTAATTATTAATGTTATGCATGCTATGACTTAGTTAACTTTAATTATTAATGTTATGCATGCTATGCCTTAGTTAACTTTAATTATTAATGTTATGCATGCTATGCCTTAGTTAACTTTAATTATTAATGTTATGCATGCTATGCCTTAGTTAACTTTAATTATTAATGTTATGCATGCTATGCCTTAGTTAATTTAATTATTAATGTTATGCATGCTATGCCTTAGTTAATTTAATTATTAATGTTATGCATGCTATGCCTTAGTTAACTTTAATTATTAATGTTATGCATGCTATGCCTTAGTTAACTTTAATTATTAATGTTATGCATGCTATGCCTTAGTTAACTTTAATTATTAATGTTATGCATGCTATGCCTTAGTTAACTTTAATTATTAATGTTATGCATGCTATGACTTAGTTAACTTTAATTATTAATGTTATGCATGCTATGCCTTAGTTAACTTTAATTATTAATGTTATGCATGCTATTACTTACGATGAAGGATATGATTGATTTGATAGAATAACGATGTTTTGGTTGCTTGCATGATTGATTAAGATTATGAGTTCATTCTTGATAGTTGATTGGCCTATACATGTAGTACACTAGACTCATGTAGGATTGCCATGATTCACGGTTGCACGATAAGGGCCCTAAAAAGATGTAATTGTAATAGTTGACACAATACATAGTTGAAATGGTTGTTAAAACTCGAGTATAAATATACAGTTGAAAGTGTTAAGCTTAACCCATACTATTCCTCGGTGGGACTAGTGTGCTGAGTTGGTCGGACGGGGTAAACGTGATGCCTCTGACGACATGGTCAAAGTTGTTTGAGTATACCGGGTGATTAGGACCGATCACTGAGTTGCTAACGGTTTGCTCCGGGATTTGGTTATGCCTATCCTTAACGACGCCGATGGACCCCGAAAGGACAACCCATCATGTCGGGTGCAAGGTTCCTTGAAAGGTTGAATGACCGCCTATGCACAACTTGTTGTTGATTACTTATGTATAGTTGAAATTGGCATAACCTGAGTTGTTGACTGTGATTGTTGTTGATTGATGAGGTGATTGAGGTTGCTAGGCACATGTAGGAATATAATCTTCCTATTGTGTTATATTTTGATATGTGATGATTCATGATGGTTATATGCTTGACATGCGTATGATGTTTTATAAAATGGTTTAATGGGCAACTGTTTTATACAACCTGTGGTTATCTTACTCAGCTTTTTAAGCTGACACTTGTTTTTGAAAATGTTGTGTATCCTCAGGTTAAGCAGTGAAGTTGCTAAGTGTGAGGCATGGATAGATGAAGACTTATTGATGCCATAGATTGCCTCATTTGCTAGTCTATTTGTATTATATCATATAGACTTTAATAATGTTTGGTCGTGTGGTTTGTTATGGATTTCTTAAAGTATCGTGTGATGCAATAAGTAACACCAAAAACTTTGGTTGACATTTCCGTTAGGAAATGACTATGTATAAAAGGGACCTTTCCGCAATAAATGTTTGTTTGTAAAAAAAATTTTTATAACGAAGCTACCTAAAACGCCAAAAGGGAATGATATGATATGGGTGATTGTAGATAGATTGACGAAGAGTGCTCATTTTCTAGCTACCCGACAAGATGTGCCTTTAACGAAGATGACAAAGATTTACATTGATGAAGTAGTGTCGAAGCATGGAGTTCCTTTGTCTATTGTTTCGGATCGAGACTCTATATTTGTGTCCAATTTTTGGAAGGGTCTTCAACGGGAGTTGGGTAGTAGGTTAAATTTGAGTACCGCCTATCATCCTCAAACCGATGGGCAAAGTGAGAGAACCATTCAAACCTTGGAGGATATGTTGAGAACGTGTGTACTTGAATATGGTGGAGCATGGGACGATCACTTGAAGTTGATTGAATTTGCTTATAATAATAGTCACCATGCTAGTATTGGTATGCCACCATTTGAAATGTTGTATGGAAGGAAATGCAGGACTCCAAGTTGTTGGATGGAACCCGGTGAAAAGCAGTTAACCGGTCCTGAAATTGTTGAAGTTACGGCTGAAAAAGTCAATGTGGCTAAAGAAGCTTTACGTGTGGCTAGAGAAAGGCAGAAAACTTATGCAGATAAGAAATGGAGACCAATGGAGTTTAGTGTAGGTGACTTAGTGATGCTGAAAGTGTCGCCATGGAAAGGAGTTATCCAGTTTGGAAAGAAGGGCAAGTTGAGTCCAAGATTTATTGGACCTTTCAAAGTGTTGAAACGCATAAAAGATCTAGCTTATCAGTTGGAATTGCCTCCAGAATTGGAAGGAATTCACAACACTTTCCATGTATCCTACCTAAGGAAGTGTTTAGCCGAGGAGTCAAGTGTGATTCCAATTCAAGACGTGAGCATTGACCCAATGAAGAGAATGGTTGATGAACCGGTGGCGAAACTTGGAAGAAAGCAAAAGAAGTTACGCAGAAAGGTGATAGATCTTGTCTTGATAAAGTGGAAGCATAATCATGGAGAAAGCTTGACTTGGGAAACTGAAGCAGTGATGAAGGAGAAATATCCCGAGTTGTTCCTTAATGATGAGATTCCGGGGACGGAATCCTCTTAAGGGGGAGGTAATTGTAACATCCTGAACTTTTTATTTAACAGTTGACTAATGCCGTTAAGTCAATATTGTGTGTGTCGTTAAGTCTATTTTAGATTTTAGGCATATATGTAGTTAATGTGTGTTATGTGTGAAGTTTGAAAGCCTAAATGTTAATGTAGTATAAATGTGTGAAATATGAAGATTAATGTCTATGTAGTGACATTTAATGAAGGATTAATGTTGTATATGGTCATTAAAGTAGTTTGTGACCAATAATGAAGCATTAGGAAGCCTAGGTGCTAGTTTTGACATGTGTGCAAAGTCAAAAACGGGATTAGGGAATTAGAGGGTGTCACTAGATAATAATTTGCAGCCATTACATTCTCTAAACAAGCCCTAAGCCACCCCATAGCATTCCTCCATCAAATTGCAAGCCGAAAAGCCTTCCAACGTGTGATTCGAGTGTGTTTTGTCAAGAGTTTTGCATCCTATTTGTGATCTACAGGTAGAAAAGGTATTGTAATGTAGGTTTATTATCTTTTCAATTGTATGGATTATTAAGAAGTGGTTTAGGTCGTTGGAGGATCAATCGATGTTGTAATAACGTTTGTTTTTATGAAGGAAATCATATGTTGTTTAATGGGGAAGTTTATTGCATTTGATTGGTCATAAAATGAAGGATTTTGATGTATAAAGGTCTGATAATTGATTTGGAATCGTTTGGTGTTGGTTTGGGGTGTAATCGATCAAACTAGTGCAGAATCGGGGCCAGTTGCGGCGCAACTGGTTTCCAGAAAGATAAGTTGCGGCGCAACGATAGGTGTGAGTTGCGGCGCAACGATAGGTGTGAGTTGCGGCGCAACTTGTAGTTGCGGCGCAACTGGTTTCCAGAAAGATAAGTTGCGGCGCAACTGGGGGGTTTGAATAGTTGCGGCGCAACTGGCAGTTGCGGCGCAACTGGTTTCCAGAAAGATAAGTTGCGGCGCAACGATAGGTGTGAGTTGCGGCGCAACTCTATGTTGCGGCGCAACTCACCAGTTTTCAGAAAATGTTAACTTTTGAACCGTAACGTCGTTTGACATGTAGATTAGACCTGAAACTAAAGTGAGTCATTATTGTGTGTGGGTCTAGCTATTGGCCTTAATGACGTGAGTAT
Source organism: Erigeron breviscapus (assembly GCA_034093135.1). Lineage (NCBI taxonomy): Eukaryota > Viridiplantae > Streptophyta > Magnoliopsida > Asterales > Asteraceae > Erigeron > Erigeron breviscapus. Next base: position 101,409,646 of record CM067175.1, read on the forward strand.
GTAGCTTGTCTAATAATCGTTTACTAATTATAGGTAGACGAGCATAGTTGCTTTACACAGTGACTAGTTGTTGATTGTTGTGAACTACGCCGAGGTAAGATACACTACTTTGACACGCTGGGGGATTCAACAAAAAGCTGGTTTCAAATCATAAATACTTCCATTTGGTATCTTTATATTGCATGTGGGCATATGGGGTTACATGGGAGGTATTATGGGTTATGTAGTTGACCATGAGACCTGAAATGCAGTCCCTAATGTAGTGAAATGAAGTATTGCTTAATGTAGTGTATTGTTATGCAGTTTATGTAGTATTACGAAGTATCTCTTTATGCATGAAATGTAGAAATGAAGTTGATGTGTGATATATGCATGCTTACATGGCTTGTACACCTAGCTCACTAGACTTAGTAGGTTGCCATGTCACTTGCACGTTTAAGGATCCAAACGTAATGAAGATAAAGTGTGTGAATGTCTAGGAATGTGTGTTACCTAGACTATATGTGTGTGACGGTTTAGGAATGTGTGTTACCTAAACCAAATGTGTGAAACCGAGCTCGTAAATATAATGCAGGGAAAGTGTTAAGCTTAACCCGTACTAGTCTTAGCCGGACGAGTGCGTTGACGTAGTTGTTGCTTGGGTGGCTCCTTGCAACATGGTCATTATAATGCAGGGCGAGTAATACGAGGGGTTTGACCAACCTCCACATACGGATTACTCTTGGATTGGCTTGCCACTCCTTAACGACGAAGTATGACTCGCCTTTTGGTGAAGCATCTAGTCGGGTGTGACTTATGTTACACTTATATGCAGTTAACGAAGATATGCGTGATAATGTGTGAATAAAATGAAGGATAGGCACATTTAGGGGATTCACCCTAATTGATATGGAATTGATATGCAGTTATGTGTGAATGTGTGATGTGTGTTGTGCCTGAATAGACTTGTCTAATAATGAAGATTGTTTTAATTGGACAAATGCTTTAATAACATAGTGTGATCTTACTTAGCTAATTCGTTAGCTAACACTTGTTTCTTAAATGTGGTTGTTCCCTCAGGTTTAGCTTGAAAGATTAGTTGATGCAGGAATAAGAGTGAGAGTTGGGTAGATGCATGCAGGAGGGCTTAGCTACCCCTAGACGATTGTCTCTTTAGACATTTATTTACATTTCGTACTTGATGTCGAATTTATGTAGTATTGTTGAACGGTTGTTTTGTGTTGGGCAACCGTTGGGATTTCATCTTAAACTATTTTATGGTATGGCATGTAACACCAATAAATGCAGAAACCGAACTGTTTTTATCGGTTTTGGCTTTTAAAGTCTTTTCTTCCGCAATTTGACACCGTTAGGTGAAAGTTTTTGAAAACCCATGTTTTTAAATGTCGGGTGTTACAATTTGAGGGTTATAGGTTGTCTTTGTTATGCTGTTAACACCAAGCCGCACAAAGATAAATTTGATTATAGGAGTGATAAGTGTGTTTTGTTGGGGTATCCTCCTGGTCAGAAGGGTTATCTTTTATACAGTTTGAGTAGTAAGGACATTTTTGCAAGCAGAGATGTGATTTTTAATGAAGGAATTTTTCCTTTTAAGGAAACTCAAAGTAATATTCCAGAGTTGTCTATTAAGAAACCACTTTCTCTTGTACCCTTATCCACTGAAGAAGATGATTTGGGTGTTCTTAATAGAGAACCAGACAATGTTTCTGTTAACCCTAATCCTGTCCATACTGAAGTAATACAACCCATTGATGAAGCTCAACCCAATGTACCTTTGCAATCTTCTGTGGTGTTCCTCCCTTAAGAAGGTCTACCAGAACCACTACCACCCCAAATTGGATGCAAGATTTTGTGGTTTCTAACAAAAGGAAATCTACAGCATCTTCAGTGGCTGAATCAAGTTCTAGTCCTCTTTACCCTTTGTTTAATAAAAATGATTTTGCTTCATATGATAAGGATATGTGGCTTCCTTAGCACATGTACTAAGTACTATGGAACCATCTACATATAGTCAGGAATCTAAAGTGAAGGAATGGGTTGAGGCCATGGACAAAGAACTTCAAGCTTTAGAACAAAATGAAACATGGGAACTAACTGATTTACCTGAAAGGCATGAAGCTATTTCTTCTAAATGGGTGTATAAGATCAAATATAGGTCTGATGGTTCTGTAGAAAGATATAAGGCTAGATTGGTTATAAAGGGATTTAATCAACAAGAAGGCATTGATTATAAACACACATTTTCTCTAGTTGCCAAAGCTGCTACTGTCAGGGTTCTCATTGCTATAGCAACTGCTAAAGGGTGGCCTTTACATCAATTAGATGTGAATAATGCCTTCTTACATGGTTTTGTAGATGAAGAGATTTATATGAAGCCACCTGCAGGGTATGTGAAAGCTAAGCCTGGTCAAGTCTGCAAATTAACTAAATCCTTGTATGGATTAAAACAGGCTTCCAGGCAATGGAATCAAGAATTATCAAAATTCTTGGTCACATTGGGATTTACCCAGTCCAAACATGATTACTCATTGTTTGTCAAAGCCAATGATCATGGTTTTACTGCTATTTTGGTGTATGTGGATGATATTTTGATCACAGGAAATTGTGACAAAGAAATTGTTCAGACCAAACTTGCATTGGATAACAAATTTACCATAAAAGATTTGGGATTAGCAAGGTATTTTTTAGGTATTGAATTATGCAGGACTGAGGTTGGCACCTATTTGAATCAAAGAAAGTATACTTTGGATCTTTTGAAAGATGCAGGCTTAACTGGTGCTAAACCAGTTTCATTTCCTTTGCCCAGTCATCTTAAGCTTTCTTTAGATAAAGGTGAAGTCTTATCAGACAAGAAAGTCTCTCACAGGTTATTGTATTTTTCTGGGGCACTCCTGAATCTTATAGAAGACTGGTTGGGAGGTTGTTATATCTTTCTATGACAAGGCCAGACATATCTTATGTTGTCCAGCATTTGAGTCAATTTGTTTCAAGTCCAAAAATACCACATATGCAGGCTGCTGTACACCTATTGAGGTATTTGAAAGGGTCCATTTCCAAGGGACTTTTCTATCCTGTGCAGACTAATCTTAAGATCACTGGTTTTAGTGATGCTGATTGGGCCTCTTGTATCATGACAAGAAAGTCTCTCACAGGCTATTGTATTTTTCTGGGCCACTCTTTGGTCTCTTGGAAGACTAAGAAACAAGTTACAGTTTCTAGATCTTCCACTGAAGCAGAGTACAGAAGTATGGCTGCTACTACTTGTGAATTGGAATGGCTGACTTACCTATTGAAGGATCTTCACATTGAAGTGCAAGTGCCATTGACTCTATTTTGTGATAATAAAGCTGCTCAACAAATAGCAACTAATCCAAGCTATCATGAACGAACTAAACATCTTGATATTGATAGTCACTTTACAAGAGACAAAGTTCAAGAAGGTTTTCTGCAAATTGCCTACATTCAAACTAATCTGCAGTTGGCAGATTTGATGACCAAAGCCTTGGGATCTTCTCAGCATTCGATTTTGAGTCACAAGTTGGGCTTTAAAGAAGTTCCAACTTGAGGGGGTATATGGAATATATACTTAGAAATATAGTTAGAGTTAGTTTTGTACAAAGTTATAACCATAGGGACTAGAATTGTAAATATTAATAGTTTGTTAGGCGGTTAAAACCGATATTTAAATCTTGTAAATTGGGATTTTATAATTAACTCAATGAAATACAAAATTTCTAATTCTAATTTTCTCTCTCGATTGCTTCCGCTTCTATCTGTTCATAAAAGTCTAAAATTTGTTTTCATGATCCAAAGCTTGAACATGTTTTACTAGCAAGCAAATATATATATATATATATATTAGGTATATATATATATATATATATATATATATATATATATATATATATATATATATATATATATATATATATATATATATATATATATATATATATATATATATATATATATATATATATATATATATATATATATATATATATATATATATATATATATATATATATATATATATATATATATATATATATATATATATATATATATATATATATATATATATATATATATATATATATATATATATATATATATATATATATATATATATATATATATATATATATATATATATATATATATATATATATATATATATATATATATATATATATATATATATATATATATATATATATATATATATATATATATATATATATATATATATATATATATATATATATATATATATATATATATATATATATATATATATATATATATATATATATATATATATATATATATATATATATATATATATATATATATATATATATATATATATATATATATATATATATATATATATATATATATATATATATATATATATATATATATATATATATATATATATATATATATATATATATATATATATATATATATATATATATATATATATATATATATATATATATATATATATATATATATATATATATATATATATATATATATATATATATATATATATATATATATATATATATATATATATATATATATATATATATATATATATATATATATATATATATATATATATATATATATATATATATATATATATATATATATATATATATATATATATATATATATATATATATATATATATATATATATATATATATATATATATATATATATATATATATATATATATATATATATATATATATATATATATATATATATATATATATATATATATATATATATATATATATATATATATATATATATATATATATATATATATATATATATATATATATATATATATATATATATATATATATATATATATATATATATATATATATATATATATATATATATATATATATATATATATATATATATATATATATATATATATATATATATATATATATATATATATATATATATATATATATATATATATATATATATATATATATATATATATATATATATATATATATATATATATATATATATATATATATATATATATATATATATATATATATATATATATATATATATATATATATATATATATATATATATATATATATATATATATATATATATATATATATATATATATATATATATATATATATATATATATATATATATATATATATATATATATATATATATATATATATATATATATATATATATATATATATATATATATATATATATATATATATATATATATATATATATATATATATATATATATATATATATATATATATATATATATATATATATATATATATATATATATATATATATATATATATATATATATATATATATATAAAATTATTCTTTATCCTAATCATCATTAATTATTAATCAAAAAATTAAAAAGTAAAAAAAAAATATATATATCTCTTAATGAGGTTGTTTTTTAAAAACATATATATCTCTTAATAAATCTCTTAAATCTCTTAATGATCGGCTGCAATATATGGTGGATATGTACTATTATTTTAATTTAATTATTTTAGATCTTAGACATCGCCTATACGCATCAAATATTATTATGAGTGTTTTTGTATTTTATTTATGTGTTTCTGTATTTTCTCTTTTAATCTCATGGGTTTGACGGAGACCATAAACATTGGATATGTGGTATGGTGAATTTACACCGTGTTGGTTCCATGGTTCGGTATATTGGGGAGTCGCCTCTTCATCAGTCACCTATAAAGGATGTTGCTACTGTAAGACTCGAAATATTTTCTTTTACAATTGCGTATACTTTTTTGGGCCTCTATTTTTGCTGACTAGACTAGGATTAAGTTGAAGTTGTGGATTTTTATGTTTTCTGTGAATTGTGATTGTTAGTAAAACTGTAAAAGAAATAGGGTCTCCTGCGAACCATGTATCTTGCATGTGACTATCACTTTAACTTATACTCATGTTTTATAGAAACCTGCATCCAAATTGTGGATTTGAATCTAGGTATTGCTCCTCTGTCTTTAACATATAAGGCAAATGGAAACTTGGTTAAGTAATTTAAACATGTAGAATGTGTGTGATCCTTATGTACCAATTAATTTTAGTGTCTCATGCCCACCCTCTATTATAACTTTAGTTTTCTTTTCCTATTTACGAGGTATGTGCACGTTGATAGTAAGACCCTCTACATTTTGCCGTCCTTTTACCCCGCTTAATGAATTCAGGACTGGGCACGGTTGTTGTTGTTGTACATGTTAATGGTATCTATTAATCAGATTTCCATTTGCAGGTAGCTAGATTTCACTTTCATTTTCGTATTTTCCTATTTTTTGTACTTATGAAAGTATAAAGGTCTAATAACTTTTTCGTGATTGAACAATGATTTTTAGATTTTAGCCTTTAAACTAATTCTGCTCTACCATGATTTTTGTGTTACGCAGCTTCCCTATTTCGACATGCAATGTTTTTTGTGATACAGAGGTACATTATGAACTTAATGTTAGTATATTCAATCTCTTTCTTATGTTAATTATATTTGTTCAATGCCAAATTATGTATTTAATGTTATTTTATTTAATCTCTTTATTAGTTATCTCCTACATGGGTATAGTTTAGGTTTTTAATAAATTTATTAGATTATAGTGTTTAATGGTCTACAAGTATTACAAATAACATATATTATCTACTTATTATAAAATTATCGCTTAATTATTATAATATTACCGTCCAACGGACGGGTTTAATCTAGTATGATATAAAGTGATACAATATGACTATAATGATGCGTTTTATAAGATTAGCCGTATACATTTAAGAGAATAGAATGTCGGTTTAAAAAATAAATTAAAAAGAAAGTAGTACACATATATACTGGCATTTGTTATGCATAAAGTAAAATTTATTGTGTAAATATCTGTATAACCCAATAAATCAATAATAATAAGAATATGCCTCCAATTTTGACTCCATCAATGTTGGGCCCTTTTCCAGACCCACCCTGGTTTTGTTTTCGCAACTTCAATTCAAATCAACAACTACTTTATCCTAAGTCATGACTCATGACACCATATTTGGTTCAATAAAATATGAAGGGCTGGAAAGTTTTTTCGATCAACTCAATGTACGTAACTTTGTACTCGTATTTAACAAGAATAATTACTATTTTATGTAACTGATGTTTTACGTAAAAAATGCAAAACACTAAAACATAATCAAATTGATGTATGAGCGGAAATCGTAGACCTTAAAAAAATCCTAATAAGTGGCATGATGTTCCAAATAAAAAATGACACAGCAATTGCAAATTTACAATACGTTCCACATAATAAATCCAAAAAATTAGTGACTTGAATACTTAGGTCGCGTTTGGTTCACAGATTTTGATGGAATCTGATGGAATTGGAATTGAATTCCATTCCTTAGTGCGTTTGGTTGTTCAACGATGAATGAATATCATTCCTTTAGAATGTAAACATTCCCTCATTTAATGGAATCTCCATTCCATGGGGATGGGGGAAAGAATCTCATTCCTTCCGTCACTTAAATCTTCAAAAATGAAAATATTCCGTCAAATTCCATTCCATCAGATTCCAAATCCTTTAACAGATTCCATTCCTTCCAAAAACATTCTGTGAACCAAACGCACCCTTAGTTTAGCTTGTCTTTATTTGTACAAAAATATATATTACAGTTTTGGCAACATTCATATTCGAGTTGGCAATCCCATCTCGATCCATTCTCCAATTATCATCTTATCATTCCTATCGACAATTGTGATTCGACATCCTGGACCCTATATCTTAGTTTTTCTACTTAAATCAATCCAAGAGATTGTCCATACATATATTAATACTAGTTTTCAGCCCCTTCCGATGGACAGATAGTCTCAAAAATATATATATCAAAGGTAAATATCAAAATCTATCCTATAACTAAAAGAGGAGGTTGGGTAGAATATCAGGTGAAAAATAGCAAAACATGAACAAAACCAATTTAAAAGAATAAACCCTTTTGTAGTAGAAGAAGAAACCATAATCAAACTATAATTGACAACAAACTAAATAAAAAGATAAAAAATAACAATAACATAACAATTCAATATCAAATAATAAACAAACACGAACAAAATACCAAAAATAAAACTAAAGTGATATAAAAAAAACCGTATGTTTTTTTTGTTGAAAAATTTACTGAACTTGATTTGTTTATTAAAGATAGGAAGGAGAGAAATAATATGAATGAGAATGATTAATAAAAATTTAGGTTTTATATATAACGATTTATTGGGAGAGTTTTAAGATATTATATATTTTTAAAATTTAAAAAGATTTGTTTTGATAGAAAAAGATTTATGATAGAGTTTTAAATATAATTATCTATTTAATAAGCAAATATAAAATAAAAAAATCTAGAAAAAAAGAGAGAGCTCTAGAGTAATTAGGAGAGTTTTAAGCCTAAAAAGAGCTTTAAGGGGTGCCAAGTGTACACACAACCTCCCTTTTTAGTTATAGAATAATAGACATCATCAATATCCTTTTAATATTTGAAATTTCAAATATTCCCATTGATAAATCACAAAATATGGTATATGTTCAAATAAATTTGAAATATTTTCATTCTTCTAATAGCAAGATTAAAAAAATGATAGAACTGTCACTAACAACTTATTATATACTTAAATATTTGTACATTATATATTAAAATCATCCCTTGAATTTATAAATAACAAGATATAAATTTTAATGCATAAAATTAATTTTTAAGTTGTCATTAATAAAACCTTTAAAAAAAATAAATGAAAATGAAATATAATCAACATATTAAAATGTTGATCTTTTTATTTATGTATATATATACACCTTCAAAAAACAAGTGTTACTATATGAATAGTATAATTTAACCACACACGTCATGCACAAGTATTAAACAATTAGATCAACCTTCAATTTGTTGTATATCATAACAATTTATTGTATGATATCACCTCACTTTTGTTAATAACAATCTTTAATTCGTAACGAGTATATTAAAATGCATCGACGATCGATGTGATGGTTTAGCTAGCTGTTAAATTAAGAATATATCAACACCCTCAGATACATTCAAAGTGAGTCGAATGATGACGTTGTTAACTTTTATTTCTTTAATAATCTAATCGATAAGTGTAGATATTTATTGTTGTTAAAGAATGATAATAGCTCCATCAATTATCGTCATTCAAATTTTGAGTTATTATATTGAGTACATCAAATATATAATTATTAATTCCAGCTGAAAGAAACATATACATGCTACTAAAAAAATGTTGTTTTATTTTTAAAGGTGAATTTCGCTTGAAATTTCGTGTCGCGATTCGACAGCGAGAGAGATCTAACATATGTTGGGCTAAGTTTCCCCATTACTTTTTTTTTTCCTTTTTTATTGTAAACTATTAAAAATAATAAGAATAAAAAATCTAGTTTCTCATTTTACCACTAATTTAAATTATTATACATAAATTTCAAAGAAGCATTGGACAAACGTTGAATGACTACTGTTATGTACGCAAAATGTAACCTAAAATATAATAGTTACACATTTTTCTTAAAATTGCGTGTGTTTTTATTTTGAAACAATAATGTTGGAACAAATGTACTATAACTGAATATTTTAATTAACATCATAGTTTCGTTGATTTATTTATAAAATTACTGTAAAAGAAATAAAAAACAACAGTCCATTAGAAATTATTGTTTCTATCATATACATTACAAAATAATCATGGTTATGATTAGCATATTCTTAAGATTAAACCGATCGAGAATGTATTAGGTGTGTTTATAGAGAAATACTCGTAGAAGATAGTTACAGCAATTATCAAAATAACATGTCACGATTTTGTGGATTCGAAAGTCAAAGACAATATGTTTTTTTCTATATATTAAGATCCAATGAACGTAGACACTTTTTATGCAGTTCAAATGAACGTGGACATATACAATACTTATGGGAAATACCCGTGGGTCGACAGTTCTACTTGATTCCCGTTTTAATATGGCAGCCATTACGTAATTGTGACTCACCAAACATCTGTACGTTCTAATCTTCTTAATTAGCAGATATCACAATTTATGAGATTTAAAATAAAAAAAACTACTACGAGTACATATTTATTTGGTGGAACTTGATAATGACAACTTAAGGCATCATGAATATATCATTACGTACATATATAGAAAATTGTTATAAAATATCAATCTTGGGTCACTAATAGCCACTATCTATAATAATATAGAAGATCAAGAAGTTGGAATATTGATGAAGGATGGCGGCAGAAAGAGAGCAGCCAAGGAGTAGTAGTTTTGTATATCTATGAATCATTTCATTATTACATATCTATGTCTATATATACAATTGATAAAGTATATAGAAACAAATAAGAAATAGTATATGGCTGCTAATACTGATAATTCATAACACTCCCCCTCAGACATATTACTATCATTCACTTTATCAATAATTCATATGTTTCATGTTGAATGATACTTTTCAACTTTGACGTTTCGCTTTGAACTACTGCCTCGTTAAAAACCTTGCTATGAAAAACCCAGTGGGACAAAAACCATAGCTAAGGGAAAAAGAGTGCAACACGTGTTATCTTCTCTTGATACTTCTGGATCGGTTATGTTGCCTCATTAAAAACCTTACTAAGAAAACCCAGTGGGACAAAAACTTAGTAAAGGGAAAAAGAGTGCAACTTGTAATGCTTCCCCTTGGATGTTTATTGTACAATACGCCTAGAGTAGTTGCCTCATTAAAAACCTTACCAGGAAAAACCCAATGGGACAAAAAAAACCATGGTTAAGGAAAAAATAGTGCAATGCGTATCTTCTCCCCCTCATAATCACATCATTCAAACTCATTGGTTAACACATATCAATATCACTGACCAAAGTCTCAGGTTATCGTAATAAATGTCTTTATAAATCAATTTGATTTTCTCATGAACCAACTTGCTATATGTTGATTTCTCCACATATGACTCTCATATCCAATTTAGGATTTCAACATGCATCAAACATTTCATTTAAGTACATACCCGTACTTCATAATCTAAGCTCTATAAACAACTTTAATTTAAATGATGCATAATGAGAAATCGATAACTATCAATGTTTTAGCGACATTTTTTGAACTAACATTGTGATCATCTTCTTTGAAATTCGAGGGGGTTCTTTCAACATCATGTGACCTCATAGTCATAAGCGTCACTTGTCTACAAAAAGTATAGCTTCCTCTTTTAGATATTATGATGCTCAATAATATTATCCTTAACATAGTTAATTCGTAAATCAAGACAGTCTTTGTCTTTTATCATTCATTTTCTGAGGGAAGGTTTTATCATTCACTCCTTCCTGTGGGAAGGTTTTATCATTCACTCCTTCCTGTGGGAAGGTTTTATCATTCACTCCTTCCTGTGGGAAGGTTTTACACTTCTTCCTGTGGGAAGGTTTTATCATTCACTCCTTCCTGTGGGAAGGTTTTATCATTACTCCTTCCTGTGGGAAGGTTTTATCATTCACTCCTTCCTGTGGGAAGGTTTTATCATTCACTCCTTCCTGTGGGAAGGTTTTATCATTTACTTCTTCCTGAGGGAAGGTTTTATCATTTACTTCTTCCTGTGGGAAGGTTTTATCATTCACTCCTTCCTGTGGGAAGGTTTTATCATTCACTCCTTCCTGTGGGAAGGTTTTATCATTTACTTCTTCCTGAGGGAAGGTTTTATCATTTACTTCTTCCTGTGGGAAGGTTTTATCATTCACTCCTTCCTGTGGGAAGGTTTTATCATTCACTCCTTCCTGTGGGAAGGTTTTACACTTCTTCCTGTGGGAAGGTTTTATCATTCACTCCTTCCTGTGGGAAGGTTTCTCTCCTTCCTGTGGGAAGGTTTTATCATTCACTCCTTCCTGTGGGAAGGTTTTATCATTCACTCCTTCCTGTGGGAAGGTTTTATCATTCACTCCTTCCTGTGGGAAGGTTTTATCATTCACTCCTTCCTGTGGGAAGGTTTTATCATTCACTCCTTCCTGTGGGAAGGTTTTATCATTCACTCCTTCCTGTGGGAAGGTTTTATCATTCACTCCTTCCTGTGGGAAGGTTTTATCATTCACTCCTTCCTGTAGGAAGGTTTCACTCCTTCCTGTGGGAAGGTTTTATCATTCACTCCTTCCTGTGGGAAGGTTTTATCATTTACTCTCCTGTGGGAAGGTTTTATCATTCACTCCTTCCTGTGGGAAGGTTTTATCATTTACTTCTCCTGAGGGAAGGTTTTATCATTTACTTCTTCCTGTGGGAAGGTTTTATCATTCACTCCTTCCTGTGGGAAGGTTTTATCATTCACTCCTTCCTGTGGGAAGGTTTTATCATTCACTCCTTCCTGTGGGAAGGTTTCACTTCTTCCTGTGGGAAGGTTTTATCATTCACTCCTTCCTGTGGGAAGGTTTTATCATTCACTCCTTCCTGTGGGAAGGTTTTATCATTCACTCCTTCCTGTGGGAAGGTTTTATCATTTACTTCTCCTGTGGGAAGGTTTTATCATTTACTTCTTCCTGTGGGAAGGTTTTATCATTTACTTCTTCCTGAGGGAAGGTTTTATCATTTACTTCTTCCTGTGGGAAGGTTTTATCATTCACTCCTTCCTGTGGGAAGGTTTTATCATTCACTCCTTCCTGTGGGAAGGTTTTACACTTCTTCCTGTGGGAAGGTTTTATCATTCACTCCTTCCTGTGGGAAGGTTTTACTTCTTCCTGTGGGAAGGTTTTATCATTTACTTCTTCTGTGGGAAGGTTTTATCATTCACTCCTTCCTGTGGGAAGGTTTTTCATTTACTTCCCTGAGGGAAGGTTTTATCATTTACTTCTTCCTGTGGGAAGGTTTTATCATTCACTCCTTCCTGTGGGAAGGTTTTATCATTTACTCTTCCTGTGGGAAGGTTTTATCATTCACTCCTTCCTGTGGGAAGGTTTTATCATTTACTTCTCCTGTGGGAAGGTTTTATCATTTACTTCTTCCTGTGGGAAGGTTTCACTTCTTCCTGTGGGAAGGTTTTATCATTCACTCCTTCCTGTGGGAAGGTTTTATCATTCACTCCTTCCTGTGGGAAGGTTTTATCATTTACTTCTCCTGTGGGAAGGTTTCACTTCTTCCTGTGGGAAGGTTTTATCATTCACTCCTTCCTGTGGGAAGGTTTCACTTCTTCCTGTGGGAAGGTTTTATCATTCACTCCTTCCTGTGGGAAGGTTTTATCATTACTTCTCCTGTGGGAAGGTTTTATCATTTACTTCTTCCTGTGGGAAGGTTTTATCATTTACTTCCTTCCTGTGGGAAGGTTTTATCATTTACTTCTCCTGAGGGAAGGTTTTATCATTTACTTCTTCCTGTGGGAAGGTTTTATCATTTACTTCTTCCTGTGGGAATGTTGTTTACTTCCCTGAGGGAAGGTTTTATCATTTACTTCTTCCTGTGGGAAGGTTTTATCATTAATAGCTCGTTATTTTTCTCTTGAATAATGAGAATCATATTCAACTCAGAATATGTTTTAAGCTTTTTAAATTTTTTGCCATAAAACACTTAGATCATCATGATTAAAGTATTCCAACTGTAGTATTTCATTGATGTGTTTATGGATAAAGACAACATCTGTTGCTTTGTCTTGCTCATCACACATTAGTAAACATAATTAAATATTATATTTCATAAATAAGAATTACTTGACATAAATGTAAAAGTTAGGTGCGTAAATAAATGTTAGATGCATAAATAAAATGTTAGATGTTAGGTGCATGATGGCATCCCACATAAATAAAATGTTAGATGTTAGGTGCATGATGGCATCCCACATAAATAAAATGTTAGATGTTAGGTGCATGATGGCATCCCACATAAATAAAATGTTAGATGTTAGGTGCATGATGGCATCTCACGTTTCAAATGTTTCTATGATTCAATAACGAGTATTATGAGCTTTCTATCTTTCCCTTAATGTTGGGAACATCTCCCCCTAATGTTGGTAAAACATATACATTTTACATGTTTCAACTCATACCCAAAACAGGCACTTTATTTATCAATGTTTTTCCAACATTATATCCAACATTCTATGTGGTCTCATCTTTGTGACCATAAACCAATTTTATTGGGGAGGGAATACAATAAACTATTTATACGATATGCAATCATATTATTGCATATGACCCCAAACTATAAGTCATTCATTTTGCTCTTTAAATGATCATTTATCAAACTGATCATTATTTTCAATATATAATATGGAACATGCTTTCAATTTTATAAATTGAGCAAATAATCACGCAAGCTTCATGCTGCAATTTTGATGACCCATTTAGACGATGCATCGATTTAAATACTAAATGGTATCATGCTAGGATATGTGTATCCTTTAATTATTTTTTAGGATCATGTGGATCCTTTTCATCATAATATATCCTTAATGGCTTAATCTGTCATGCCATAAGTTTATAATCATCATATTTTTCTATGACTGCCATATGTGCATGAGGCACATTTATATAATGCATATCAAAAATGGATCTTTGGCAGTTTCTTTAATATATGATCTTTCTTTACAATATGTAAATAATTATCACTTTCATCAGTTCTTGACTGAGTATCATAACCACTATGATATATATATATAAACTCAACAATTTTCTTGTTGATTTGATCCTTAAAAAAAATATCCATTCCTTTAGATGATATGTAGTATGCAACATCAATCACAACATAACACAACAAATTATAAAAAAATAAAATAATTCTTGCCTCAATCAACTGAATAAATAAATAAATAAAGAAGAGGTCCCCTCCAATCAATGAAAAACCACTCCCCATTCTATTATTTGTATAAATTTTGTTTGTTTGTTTTTGTTAATTCTTTCAATCGGTCGACTTCAAATTTTCCTTGTCGTTTCCCTCTTTAAATATATATATGTTTTATTTTAGATATTATTTTAAGATATTTAGTTCTATAATACATTCTCTTATGCGCCGATATCCAAAATAGCTTTGGTCGTTTCGTGCTAACATATCTAGCAACCAAGAGATAAAATATATATATGTGAAACTTTCAGTTATATTAAAATAATATTCTTTTAAAGTAAGAAACATTTTTACCTAATGAAATTAGGTGTATGATGTTATAATAAAAGAACATATAATGTAAAGTTGGCAGATGTATTATTGAATTATTACACTTTGGGTGTAAAGCAATATTGATTAGTCATCTTGCATCAAAGTACGACAACTACCATGTGTAGGAACAGCAAGGAATCAACTATATCATAATAATCATGGAATCTAAACTTTACATAATATTCAATGAAAAGTAAATTGTCTTTTGGTTCCTTTATGGTCTCATGAGTCACGTATATATATATATACACATATATGTATTGATTCTTTTTAATAAGGAAAAGCTATACTTGTAGTTAGGCTGTCTTTTTGTTTTCTAATATTTGACCATAGATTCCATGAATGACACATATATAGAGAAGCGAGAGAACGAGATTTGTAGGAATCTTTTTACCTTTCATTCTAATTCCAAATACCAAACATGAAATATAAAAAAAATTCGTTTTCTCTTCACACCTTTTCTGATACAAAGTTAGATATATATATATATATATATATGTAAATTTGTCTTAGAGTTTCCTTATATTTTATCATAATATATCAACAATTACATATATACATATATATACACATATATGTACAGACCTCGAAGATGATTAGATGAATGTCACAAGTACATGGAGAAGAGGTTGTATGGACTCATGGAACTAGAAGCTAACTAGAACACTATGTTTGGGTTTTTCGGTCCAACCCGGTTTAAATGGTCCGGCCGTGAAAATATTTCAGGTAATATAAAAATTTCAGGTAACATAAAAATCATTTTTCTACCTTTTCACAAAATAGATAGGATGTAGTTGAGAAATATCCTTTTCTTTATCATTTAAAATCCTTGCGGTATAATTGAAAACATATACTTTCAAATAGATCTGAGGTAGTGAAAAATAAAATTAAAATTACGAGTACTATTTGTATTTCTTATATTATTATTATTATAATAACTGGTTATATATTTTAATCAATAAATTTTAGTCGATCCTATTTTTCTTTTCTCTAGATATATATATGATGATTTGATTATTTTATATCTTGTCTCAAATTAATAGCATAACATATCAAGGAAAGAAAAATATATAATAAATACTACTATGTAAAGAAAATTCAATATATATACCTTTGTGTATAAAAACTGAGATTTTAAGAGAAAAAGGTAACCCCAATCGATGATGGTATTTGATGCATGAACGTCAGCATAAAAATTGAATTCTGCTTCTCCTTTATTCCTTTGCCGATTTTAAATTTGTTTTATTTATTTATTTTGTAACATTCGTGCAGGAGGGATTTATGATTTGATGATGATGAAATCGGATCCAAGGATCAATAGATTGTCAGAGACGCATCGTGCTGATAACGTGTTATAAAATATCAATCTTGGGTCACTAATAGCCACTATCTATAATAATATAGAAGATCAAGAAGTTGGAATATTGATGAAGGATGGCGGCAGAAAGAGAGCAGCCAAGGAGTAGTAGTTTTGTATATCTATGAATCATTTCATTATTACATATCTATGTCTATATATACAATTGATAAAGTATATAGAAACAAATAAGAAATAGTATATGGCTGCTAATACTGATAATTCATAACAAAAATGATTTTTTTTATACATGTATTAATTACGAGTAATAAATATTATCATTCCTTATATTTTCTACTGAAATAATCTTATTACTTGCTTAAACGATATCCCGTCAAAATAAATCTACTTTTACCAATATGGAGAATTTGTGATATTCCTTTTTCTCTTTAATTTGGGTAAGGATTGAACTCGATCGATATATTTACGATAACTATTGTATTTTAATAATAAAAAAATGTAGTTAAAGAAGATGAAATAGTATTTGTCCAAAAAATAATACGGGATGATGAATTTTCCTGATCTGGAATTGTGGTCCATGTGGACCTACCCTCCATGTCATACACTTTTGGATTGTATTTATCTCACTTTTTTAATCTCCCTTTCCATTCGTCGTTTAAATACATATATACATATATGTATAGTACTAAATATACTAATTATACAAAATCTTTAACCCTTTAATTATATTCCGAAGCATCATTCCTTTATCCCCTATATATATATAAACCCAACAATGCAACGTAAAACCAAAAAAACAGAATGCAACTAAAATTATAAATATCCCACATATCACATGCAACAAGTGACAATTAACTAGTTTAATTAGCTAGTATTTTGAAATTAGATAAGAAAACATATATACAATGGGAGATAAGGACATGAATATGAAAATGGTGAGATATGGAATAATCGGTGTGGGGATGATGGGAAGAGAACATTTGATTAATCTTTACCATCTCCGGAGTGAAGGTGCCGCCGTTGTTTGTGTGGCTGATCCTCATTTACCATCCCAACAGATCTCTTCTGACTTTGCCGACTCCTTTGGATGGCCACTTAAGGTATCATCCTCATATATAATGCATTTCTTATATATATATATATATATATAGTTATATCTAGCTAGCTATCACATCACATCAACATATCATATAATATATGATATATATGTCATAGATCTGTTTGTTCATATATGATATATACGTGCATGCAACCACCACCATTGTTTCATAATAAAATCACACGTTCGAATCTGTCCTGGCCGGCCACTCACAAGATTAATACCTGGTTAATTAGGTCGTTATATATAATATCAGAATCAAAATACTTAAATATTTCGTCGTCTCTGAAAAAAAAAATCTCTCATCCATTTATATATGGAGTTATATTTGATTAATGCATAGTTTATAATAAAGGGGATAAAGTTTACAAAATTATGAGCTGGTTAAAAGTTTATCTTTTTGGATACGATGTATCCGGACGATATTTATGCAAGTATACATCTTAGGAAAAAACTAGAAGTTTATTGATGACCAAGTTTTGTACGTAACACAAAAATAAAATGGCTTTTTAACTACAATTATGGGACGGGGCCCACTATTGTTAATCTTTTTCCTCTTAAGTTTGTTTCAGCATCATCCTAAATCATCCTCGTGAATAACTAAATAAAGTGCACAAATTCATGTTCTTTTTAAACAACTTAGGTGTAGGGCCTATGATAAATGCAAACATTTCCATTTTTAGTAATTGAAAATTGGAGATTCACATATTGATATTTGGTATAAAAGTGTGTTGATAAGTTTTGGTGCGAGTCCTATATGAGAAGTGCCAAAACTTTTAATTTTCCGGAGGTGAAATGTTTTTGTAGAATTGAGAGCATGATTATTTGAGGGCCTCCAATTGCCTTTTGATTATAGCTTTTAAGTCACCTTTTTTACTTAGACAAGTCATATGCCCGCACAATGCAGCGGCGATAGTGGTAGCGGTGCGGGGTGGTGGGGGTGGCGGCGTTAGCGACGGATGGTGGGGACGACAATGGTGGTAAATGTAAAAGTAATTGATGATAAAGAAGGTAGTGTAGTTATATTAAAGATTGAGGGGTTTATGTTGTAGATTATTTCATTAAGAGTAATATAGGTATATTAGTTTAGGATGTTTAAATTATTGAATAAAGAAGAGGGGTATTTTTTGTAGTTTGGAGTTGTAATTTGAGATTTGGGGAGGGGATTCCTCTTTTTAATAGGAACGAGTCATATGCACGCGCAATGCGGCGGCGATGGTGGTGACGGCGATGGGTGGCGGCAGTGGCGGCGACGGACGGTGGTGTCAAAAGTGGTGGCAGTGACGGGTGATGGAGGCGGCAGTGATGGTGAATGTTAAAGTAATTGATGTTAAAGGTGGTAGTGTAGTTATTTTAAAGGTTGAGGGGTTTATGTTGTAAATTATTTCATTAAGGGTATTATAGGTATATTAGATAGAGATGTTTAAATTAGTGAATAAAGAAGAGGGGTATTTTGGGTAGTTTGTAATTTAAGAAAAGGGACGGGGGTTGATGCTTTGTATAATAGTATAAAAGTATAGAAGTATAGATATAGATATAGATAAGTAGTATCTTATTTTTTTAATCCCTTTGGCATTTCATTAATTTTTGACCAACCTCACTTGATTATTGGGCAACAACCTCACTTGACCAACTCCCTTATTGGACTATATTGAATGTTTTTTTTGTTAGAATTCTAAGCTTGTTTCTTATTGGGCCTGAGACATAAGGCTGTAACCATTTCTTGTATGTCAGTTCTATTCTTCTCTTTTTATTTTTTTATTTTTTATGGTACTGAAAACATTGAGTCTATGTGATGTTGTGACAGGTGTTTTCAGGACACAAGGAACTACTGGACAGTGGAATGTGTGATGTTGTGGTGGTTGCAACTCCTAACATGACACATTATGAAATCTTGATGGATATCATCAACCACCCAAAAACACATCATGTATTGGTTGAAAAGCCTTTATGCACAACTGTACAAGACTGCAGACAGGTCAGTCTTGTGAATTTACTTCCCAATAAATCGTAACACGTATATCGTATGTTCATTCTTTGTGGCCCGTCTTAACGAACTCATCTTGGTCATCATTCAGGTGATAGAAGCTGCAAAAAAGAGACCGGATATGTTGGTACAAGTTGGGTTAGAGTACAGATTCATGCCTCCTGTGGCTAAGCTGATTGATATAGTTGGTGGTGGAAAACTAGGCCAAGTTAAAATGGTGTCGATCAGGGAACATCGATTTCCATTTTTAGTTAAGGTAAGTTTGAGGCTAGGCAATTGCATTTGTCGTACGGTTATATTAATGAACAATGTTTCCTGATCACCATGTCCTTTTTTATAGGTGAATAATTGGAATAGATTCAATTGTAACAGCGGAGGAACTCTGGTTGAAAAATGCTGCCATTTTTTCGATTTGATGAGATTGTTTGTAGGAGCGAACCCAGTTCGTGTAATGGCTTCCGGAGCTATTGATGTAAATCATAAAGATGAAGTCTATGATGGAAAGGTGTCGTGCTCTTTATTATTCTAGTTTTGCAGTTTATAGTAAAAATGTATGATCATCTCCAATTGGTACAGTTTGACTTCTAAGGTCAAAGCTACTAAGTTTTCTTTTAGGTCAGTTTGGAAATTCTATATTCATGAGATAGATATGGTCAGTGGATTGAACCTGAAATTAGTAGATTAAAAGGAAACATGTCAGTGTTAGATGTTTATAGCTATAATTCATGTCCACATTGCACTTAAATAATGGTTAGTTTGACCTCAAAGGTCAAAATCTAACATATGGTATGCTCTTTTTATTTGACTTTTATATTGTATCTGTCATTCAGGTGCCTGATATTTTGGATAATGCATATGTTATTGTTGAGTTTGACAATGGGGCGAGAGGCATGCTTGATCTCTGTATGTTTGCCGAAGGAAGTAAAAACGAGCAAGAAATTTCAGTTATTGGTGAGATCGGAAAGGTATGGACATATACAACAATTTTTGCAAGATTTTACTAGCTAAAAATCAAATAATTTAAGAAAAGTTTTGCATCCTCTCTATATCGGTTGACATGTGAAAGGGCTAAAATTGGCACTGGATGTAGGCAAACTGTTAAAGTACTAGATATTGCTTTTCTGCTTATTTTCTAATTTGGTTGCAATCATATTGGTATCTTGATTCAAACCATTTGGGTTGTTACTTATCAGGGTGAGGCCTTTGTTCCTGAAAATATTGTTCGCTATGGTCTGCGACAGGAAGGAAGAGATGGTGTCCGAACCATGAGGGCAGATGATCATAGAATCAAGTAAGTTCTTGATCTTTTCAGTCATTTATATACAACTTTCCGTCTATGTAGACTACTAATCAGCCTTCTGATATGCTAGATATGATGGGCTGGTTGCGGTGGCTATTGGTGTTGCAGCGCAGCTTTCTATTGAGATGGGCAGATTTGTTAGCATTAAGGAAGTCA
This sequence comes from Erigeron breviscapus, assembly GCA_034093135.1. Lineage (NCBI taxonomy): Eukaryota > Viridiplantae > Streptophyta > Magnoliopsida > Asterales > Asteraceae > Erigeron > Erigeron breviscapus. The sequence goes on from CM067175.1 coordinate 101,430,752, forward strand.
CTTCTTAACAAACTTGTTTTTTTTTTAAGCTTTCCTGTTAAAAAAACAATGGGAACAACTCCTAGAATTTGAAGTTTTAATTGCATGTTGGAGGTCAAATGCGTTTTTGACCGTTGCATCTTCTATTAAATTGTTGGTCATTATCGTTCATATATAAGTCTCTGTATGTTCTCTTATCAATCTTGCATCGACATTTCTCATCTTTTCGCCCATTAAATTGGGAAGTTTTTGTCAAAAGTCGCTAGTAAATTTTCACTATGCTTTCTTAAACATAAACATAGGAAAATATATGAAAAGAAAGACATCACTCTCGCAAACTAAAATATGTCATGTTATATTTTTGGTTAACACAATTTTTGAAGATACAAGTTTTTAAATGATGGTTAAATAAGACATGAAATTAGTAGATTAAAAGGAAACATGTCAGTGTTAGATGTTTATAGCTATAATTCATGTCCACATTGCACTTAAATAATGGTTAGTTTGACCTCAAAGGTCAAAATCTAACATATGGTATGCTCTTTTTATTTGACTTTTATATTGTATCTGTCATTCAGGTGCCTGATATTTTGGATAATGCATATGTTATTGTTGAGTTTGACAATGGGGCGAGAGGCATGCTTGATCTCTGTATGTTTGCCGAAGGAAGTAAAAACGAGCAAGAAATTTCAGTTATTGGTGAGATCGGAAAGGTATGGACATATACAACAATTTTTGCAAGATTTTACTAGCTAAAAATCAAATAATTTAAGAAAAGTTTTGCATCCTCTCTATATCGGTTGACATGTGAAAGGGCTAAAATTGGCACTGGATGTAGGCAAACTGTTAAAGTACTAGATATTGCTTTTCTGCTTATTTTCTAATTTGGTTGCAATCATATTGGTATCTTGATTCAAACCATTTGGGTTGTTACTTATCAGGGTGAGGCCTTTGTTCCTGAAAATATTGTTCGCTATGGTCTGCGACAGGAAGGAAGAGATGGTGTCCGAACCATGAGGGCAGATGATCATAGAATCAAGTAAGTTCTTGATCTTTTCAGTCATTTATATACAACTTTCCGTCTATGTAGACTACTAATCAGCCTTCTGATATGCTAGATATGATGGGCTGGTTGCGGTGGCTATTGGTGTTGCAGCGCAGCTTTCTATTGAGATGGGCAGATTTGTTAGCATTAAGGAAGTCACTTCTTAACAAACTTGTTTTTTTTTTAAGTTATGCGAAAACTAAATGCGAAGAAGCAATGGTGTCGAGATCAAATCGATTATATACAAACCGGGTATTGTACTGATCTTGAGTGTCAATACTTTACTTATTTGCAAGGGAAGATCGACAAGATTCAAATTGCTGTGGAACAACTTGCTTGTGCGGTCATCACCTTGGACCATCTGATCATATGGACAAAAGCAATGAATAATTTCTGTTCTTAAATTGTTCTGGAACACTATTATGTTGTATGTTTCTCTTTAATAAGTTTGTAATGTTTTTAAATTATGAATAAATTTCCGTTGTTATTAAATTACCAAGTAGACACACTGCTTAATTAAAACACTAAAACACATTTCATAATTCAAAACAATTAATAAGCAACCATGATAAGCTCCCTGAAACACTGCTCGTAACTGAAACGCCTCCCATACTTCTCATGGTACTCCTGATGCGCCGTTGCATAAAGCATCTCATCATCGACGATCCTCCCCTGTGCATTCAACCTCATACAAATTGCCTCAAACTGCTTACATGCATGCCGAATTCTTCTCATGTGACTTGCTACTTCATGTTCGCTCCGTAGACCTTCAGTCGTGTCCCTGTTGAACATTTCAGTGATGTCGTTCCACAAGTTTACGCTTGGGTTAGCCATTTCACATCTATCGGTCACTGGGTCAGGATGCCTCAACATCCAACACCTCGACAACAAAAGATCTTCTGCTTCAGTCCACCTCTGATGCGCCATTTGGTTGTGATGTTTGAATGAAATGATTAGATAAGATAGAAAGGATTTGAGATAATGTAAGTGTAACATCCCAAACTTTTCTTTACTAGTTGACTAATGCCGTTAAGTCAATATTGTGTGTGTCGTTAAGTCTATTTTAGATTTAATGCTTATATGTGGTTAATGTGTGTTATGTGTGAGGCTTGTAAGCCTAAATGTTAATGTAGTATATGTTGAGTCCCAATGTTTGTTGTAAATTTAATGATGACAAATCTGACCTATAAACACTTAGTAATCTTTTGGTTCTTGTAATCTGATCTGGGTCAGACTAAGCTGACACAGCTTGCGATATGTAACTGACCCAGATCACGCTTCATGTTCATAATTGTAATACTATATGGAAGCAAGTGTTATTCAAGCTGCATCAACAACATTAAAGCATTCAATCCAAGTCGAAGAGGAGGATTGAAGATAGAGGACCAAACTGTTAGTGGAAGACAGATTGGAACTAGCAGTCAGCTTGGAAACACTTAGGCAGATTGGTGCCGTGACAAACCGCCCAATCTGTGTCAACAATCAAAGTGAAGATAACAACCTGGATTGAAGATAAGGACTATGACGTGACTAGGAATATTCCTAGTATCCAGGTTGGTGGTTGTTTACATATGCGTGTCCACACTCTTATTGGACGATGAAGAATGTGCAGCTGTACGTGGGGGACCACAAGTACGATGAAGGCACGATTGTTTATTCTTCTGATCGTCCAATACAAGAAGACTACGTGGTTGATTTGGACACCAAGTGACGAGGAGCTTTCGCCTATAAAAGCAACACTCCTTGTATGCATATGCGTGGCATTTCCTGAGAATCATTCTTCACACAAAGTTTCTCTGCTCTTATACACAGCTTAGTCTGTACGAGTTCAGCTTGGGCTGACTCTCTTGAGCTGAAACTTATTGATTGTTGTTTGTCATTTCATAGGGTTGTTTAGATATTTGTAGGCTATCTTTATTCCGCAACAACCCTGTAATTCTTTGTATAGATTATTTCTTAATAAAGAGTTACATTTGAAAACCGCAATCTGTGTTCAAGAATGCTTTTATTTCTACTGCTTTACTGTTTTAATGATTCTTGTTCTTTACATGCATTAAGTATTTTGAGTCTTAAAACGTTGCTTAAAAGTTTGTAAAGTTCGAGAAAAGTTGTATTCACCCCCCTCTACAACTATCCTGTGTACAATATACTTTGGTATATTGATACACCGTGGGACGTATCAATTGGTATCAGAGCGGTGGTTGAGAATTAACTTGACTTGATCCTTGCATATTTTCATTATAGTAAAGCTTTATGTCATCTTTTATTGATAATGGTTCTTCAACCAGACCACCCATGTTTGACAAAGATGATTTCAGTGGGTGGAAAGGTCGAATGTCTTTGTTCCTTGAATCCATCGATAACAATATGCCTGACATCCTTCAGGATGGTCCTTATGTTCCTACACAGACTGTAGTGGTTGAAGCTGTGGTTAGGGAAGGTCATCCAACCATTCCTGCCACAGTTAAATCCATAGTAAAGGATAAGGCAGATTGGGGGGATGAGGATAGGAGATTGGCTAACTTGGACGTGAAGGCCAGAAATTTCATTGTCCAGGCTGTACCCAAAGACCTTTATCATTCAATAAAAATGTGTTCTACAGCAAAGAAAATGTGGGGTACATTGACTGTCATGTTTGAGGGTTGTTCTACTTCCATGGAGTCCACCATAACTACCTTAACAAGGAAGTATGAGAGATTCTTCTCTTTGAGAAATGAATCCTTAACTGACACTCATACCCGCTTTAACGCTTTGGTTAATGATTTAGCTGCTGTTGGAATTTATAAGAATAATAGTGTTTTAAAGAGCAAATTTCTTGATTCTTTACCTCCTAAATGGAACAATTATATTTCATCTGTTAAATTAAGTGCTGTTTACAATGATCTTGATCTCCCTGGACTCTTTGGTTTGCTTCATAACCAAGAGTGTTCAGAGGCAGAAAAATTAATAGCTATGGGTGATTCTTATAGTCAGCCTGCTGCTGCATTTGTTGCTTCCATGACTGAACACCCTAATTCTGTTAGCAATGAGATCATTCCATATGTAAATGATGATATTCCTGTGATGTCTAACCATAATTCTGTTTGTGCTGAATCTGAATATGAGAAATCTGATGGTGATGAACTGGCTAATGAGGTAGCTATGTTGGCTGAAAGGATCAGAAGGAGATCCTTTAACAAGTTTAAAGGAAAGGGAAGAAGTGGCCAAGCTGATAGAGCCAAGAAGCCTTTTGATATGTCCAAAGTCACTTGTTACAAGTGTGGCAAAACTGGACATATGGTTGGTGATTGTAGATCCAAAGAAACTGCTCAAGCTGTGCCAGCCAAAGGTGGAAGAGGTGAAAAATACTCAAAACTCAAGACTAAGTACAAAGCCTTGAAAGCACAAATAGCTGAGCTGACTGAGAAGGTGAACAAAAATGAGAAAAGTCTGGTAGCCAAAGACTGGGCTGAAAGTGCTACATCATCTGATGATGAGTTGTACAAAGATGCCAAATGTTACATGGCTAAAGAAGCTACTCGACGATTTGCTGAAGATCTGGCCAGTATGCTACAGCAGTCAGAGTCAGCTCACCAGGCATCCACCAGTCAGACTGCTCCACCTGAGGTAACTTCTTTCTCTAATCTGTCTGATTATGATAAACTGTCCAGACTGAACAAACTTGGTGATGAGGTCCTTTTGCAAAAACACTTTAATCAAGAACTTAAGAAGGAAATTCATATGTTGAAACTTGATGTCAGTGCCAAAAATCACACCATTGAAAAACTTAAGTCTGAAGTCAAAGCACAAAAGCAATTGAACTCTATTCTAGTAAAAGAAGCTAAGACTGCAGAAGAAAAGTTTTTGAAAATTAAACAAATTACTGAATCATGGTGTATTGGTTCAAAAAGAGTTGCAAAGTGTGTCAATGTCCAAATACCTCATCAGATCCAAGCTATTTTTGATGGTGATTATGACAAGGCCATAGCCATAGCTGAAGTATGTGCTATGGAGCCTTGTTATCAGCCTCCTTCACCACCCAAAGTCCAAACCAAATCTGAGTCTATTTCAAATAACACTAAATCTGACTCTGACAAAATGATTTCCAAATATGTTGAGTCCAGAACTAGTGAGATTTCAATTGATGCAAATTTTCTTAAAGATGTTTCTGATCCCAAAAATGTTGATCAAAGAAAATTAAGAACTGAATGTCAGAAATCTGGTATTGGGTTTAGTGATCCTGAAATTGTTGGCCAAACCATTGCTGAAGCTGTGTCTGAGACTGATAAGGTTGTTGAGTTAAAACCTGAAGAAAGTCTTGACTTGTCAAAACTGACCATTACCCAGTCTGTGTCAGATTCCAATATTAAAACAAACAAGAACTCTAGGAGAATGAAAAGGAAAGTTAGAGACCACAGTGTTCCAAAACAAAAGGCTAAGTTGTTAAAGAATGAGAAGTCTGGTTCTCAAGGAAGTGTGTCACAAACCAAATCTGAGTCTATTTCAAATAACACTAAATCTGACTCTGACAAAATGATTTCCAAATATGTTGAGTCCAGAACTAGTGAGATTTCAATTGATGCAAATTTTCTTAAAGATGTTTCTGATCCCAAAAATGTTGATCAAAGAAAATTAAGAACTGAATGTCAGAAATCTGGAATAGGCAAAGGTTTTGTTCAAAAGGAAACCTTAGTTGTTGCTAAAAAGAATTTCAAATCTGGTAAGGGACAGATCAAGCAACAATGGGTATCCAAATGTGATAAGAGTCAAAGTTCTACGACCCAATCTGAGTCAGACCCTTTGGTCAGCTCTGGTGAACCCATCTCCAGATGGGTTCCCAGAATGAACTAATCTCTTATTGCAAATGCAGGGCAGTCATGATGATAACACCTGGCACTTGGACAGTGGTTGTTCCAAGCATATGACCGGATGTAAGTCCCTGCTATGTAACTTTAGGATTCGCGCTGGTCCTAATGTTACTTTTGGAGATGATTCTCAAGGAAAGACGGAAGGTGTTGGTGTTCTTTCGAATGGTCCTCTTACTTTCAGAAGAGTCTCTTATGTTAATGGTTTGAAGCACAATCTGATTAGTGTGAGTCAGTTGTGTGATGCTGGTTATGAGGTGAGATTCAGGTCTGATAAGGGGATTGTTCTTGATTTAGAAGGCAATGTGGTTCTGATTGCAAAGAGGGATGAGTCTTTGTATTCTTTTGACATGAGAAATCCAACTGTCACAAGAGAAGTATGCTTCATGTCAAAGTCTCAAGATGAGCTGAATTGGTTGTGGCATAAAAGGTTGTCTCATATGAATTTCAAAGACATCAACAAGCTGTGTAAGAAAGAGTTGGTGTCTGGTCTTCCAGTGATCAAGTATGAGAAGGACAAGCTGTGTGGTGCTTGTGAGAAAGGCAAGCAACATAAAGCTACCTTTAAGTCTAAAACCTGCTCAACCATTGATAATTGTTTGGATCTGCTTCATATGGACTTGTTTGGACCAATTAGTACTCCATCATTCACTGGAATGAGGTACTCCTTGGTCATTGTTGATGAGTATTCAAGATACACCTGGGTTTTCTTTCTTAAACACAAGAGTGATGCTGCTGACACAATCATTGATTTCATCAAGCAAGCTGAAATTCTTTACAAAAGGCCTGTTAGGCAGTTAAGGAGTGATAATGGAACTGAATTCAAGAATATCACTCTTAACTCTTTTTGCAGAGAAAAGGGAATTTCACAAGTCTACTCAGCTGCTAGAACTCCTCAACAAAATGGTGTTGCAGAAAGAAGAAACAGAACTCTTATTGAAGCTGCCAGATCCATGATGGCTCAAAACAATGTGAAGTCTCTTTTCTGGGCTGAAGCAATTCACACAGCTTGCTTTACCCAGAACAGATCCCTCATTGTGAAAAGACACCAGAAAACTGCATATGAACTTCTTAGGGGGAGAAAACCTGAGATCGGTTTCCTAAGAATGTTTGGAAGTCCTTGCTATATTCTAAACCAGAAAGACCACCTTGGTAAGTTCGATGAGAAGTCAGATGAAGGTATCCTTCTTGGATATGCAACAATGATGAAAGCCTACAGAGTGTACAACAAGAGAACTAAAACAATTGAGAACTCTGTAAATGTAAGCATTGATGAAGGTCGTTCTAAGCCAGTTTGCTCTCCTCCTGAAGATGAAGACTTCAACTTTGAAGAACTGGCTGTACCTGAGAATGAGCCTCCAACAAATCCTCCAGTTGGAGCTAATAATGCTCAAACTCAGGGGGAGCAATTTTTAGAAGAAGAAGAAGAAGAAGTTCCAATCTTTGAAGATGCTCAAACTGATCCTACTCCTACTGAAGTCATAGTTCAGAATCCATTTAATGACTCTTCAACTGGTTCAGACTCCTCCATTCCTGTCCAAGCTGATCAGCCTCTTCCTCAAACTGATCATGCTGGACCATCAAATCTGAATCAGTCCATTGTCCCTGTTACTAGATGGACAAAGAGTCATCCAATTGACCAAATCATTGGTGATCCACTCTCTGGTGTGAAAACAAGAAGAAAGGCAACAGGCAACTTCTGCATGTTTGTCAACTTTGTAAGCAAAGTGGAACCAACTGAGGTTGATGAAGCTCTGGAAGATCCCTCTTGGGTTAATGCAATGCAAGATGAGCTAACACAGTTTGAAAGAAACAAGGTTTGGGAACTTGTTCCAAGACCTCATCACAAGACTGTGATTGGAACCAAGTGGGTCTACAGAAACAAAATGGATGAAAGGGGAGTTGTGACCAGAAACAAAGCAAGATTGGTAGCTCTTGGTTACAGACAAGAGGATGGAATTGATTATGATGAGACTTTTGCACCAGTGGCAAGATTAGAGGCAATCAGAATGTTTTTGGCCTTCTCTGCTCACAAGGGTTTCAAGGTCTATCAAATGGATGTGAAGAGTGCTTTTCTTAATGGAAAGTTGGAAGAAGAAGTCTATGTTGAACAGCCTCCAGGTTTTGAAAATTCAAAGTTTCCTGACCATGTATTCAAGCTTGACAAGGCTTGATGTGCTAAATCGAGTTTAAAATTTATAAACAAGAATACCTAAAAACTCACTACTACACACTATCGGGCAGTGGACCCGATCGTATGCAATATAAAAAGGTAAGTCCAGGTTCGTTCGCGGGGATTGGTTTGAATTAATTGTTTAGTAAAGGGGTTTGGAAAAAGGGTGTTACTTTGATTCTCACTCCGCCAATAACTTTAAAAGACAAAAGCGTATAAATAAATGTAAGTCTCAAACAATCCTGTACTTCATTCAAGGACCAAGCACATTGATATAAGATATCATTTCATTAGGGATCATGTGATGAAAGAAGATGTTGAACTCCATTTCATTCCAACAGACAATCAGCTTGCTGACTTGTTCACAAAGCCATTGGATGATTCAAGGTTCAACTACCTTATAAGTAAGCTAGGTATGCTTAATTTGTAAAATGTAGTGAGCTAAGTAATAGCAAATCTGACCCCTTAGAGTTTTACTAAAATTTTGAGGGCAAGCTGTGTCTGACACAGACTACTCTTTTATACTTGATGTTTATCAAGTAAAAGTGAGTAAGCTGAGTCTGACCCAGCTTCGTCGTTACTTTTGTTATTAAATATCTCAGTGCGTTTAATTTGTTTCATTATTTTATTTAGCTTACGTATTGATCCTATTGGGATGCGACACGTGTAGTGGACCATACCGGTTACTGAAAAAGTACCACCACTACTTGTTGTTCATCCAATCAAAATCTTTCTCTCTCCACTATTTCCAAATCAGATATTTTGGGTTTTGAATAATCGAGTTTAATATTTATAAACTAGAATCACCTTAAAACTCACTACTACGCACTCACGGGCAGTGGACCCGATCGTTTGTAATATAGTTAAGAGGTAAGACCGTGTTCGTTCGCAGGGATTGTTTGAACTAGTTGTATCATAAAATGGTTTGGAAAGAGGGTGTTACACTTTGACGATTAAATTGAAGTAAATTTAGATGACAAATACTTGAAAATAAAGAAGAGACCAAGAATTTTTCTGAGACGGATAAACTCTTCAAGAAGTAAATTTAGATGACAGATACTTGAAAATAAAGAAGAGCTCAAACAATAATAATAAGGATCATCCACCTTGACTTCACTAGACTTCTAACATGATTGCTTTCAAATAAGACCAAATTCGTTTAGAGTTGACAAGATAACCGTGCAAAGATGAAATGCTCACGTGGTACCACCAACCGCTCACAAATCACCCAAACACCTAAGTTGCTAGTCTAATTACCCAAGCCGGTACCACCAAAGCCTAGACAACCATACCAACGAATAGTTTGTTTGATTACCAAATTACCAATTGCGCCTATGTGAAAATAACGTGGTACCACCAACCGTTACTAAACACGTTGACAAAATGACTCCTTTTATTAATTTGACATTCACTATCATACCATGAACTAGTGATAATCACTCATAGACAAGCGACCGTTAGAAAATCACATATGCATTCGACTAGTACCACTAACGAAGAACACACATGCCACCAATATCAAATTAATACGAAATAAGGAATTAAATCACCAAGATCACGACACAACGGTAATTGAAATCAACCCTTGAATTAAAATATAGCAATCATATCATTCGTCTAATTACATCAAGGTGGATGATAATAGAATTAGCCAATCATGCTAAATTGAAATTGATAAAAGAAATAATAATAAATCATATTGTACCAATCGTTTGAAGAAACGAAATCGCTAGACAGTAAGTAGATACGATCTAAGTGGGTGCACTTGAATCTTCAATGGATCGAAAGACGATCAAATCTTGAATTGACCCTTGAAGTATCCCTTGAAAGTGCAGCTCCTAGAAAGAGTATTTGATAACTAGAACAATAGGTTATTTTTTTCTATTTATACTTCTCTTATTCTGATGCAGAAAACTCCCAAGACCTTTCAGTTCCGTGTACACACTGCGGCGCAGTGAGCGTGTGAGGCCCCCACTGCGTCGCAGTCCTTCCACTGGTTGACCAACTGGTTGACTGACTGGTGATGACTGCGGCGCAGTGGTCTAATTACATCACCACTGCGGCGCAGTGGAATTCCACGTCTTTATTTCCCTATATCTGACTGCGGCGCAGTGCCCATCACACCATCCCCACTGCGGCGCAGTGGGGGATTTGAACACTCAAGGCCGTGGATAATGGCTGCGGCGCAGTGGACCACGTACATCTCCACTGCGTCGCAGTAAACTTCTTAGTGTACAACCTTCACTTTACGATCCCGACACTCGCTATCTCATCCACTCGAAACGACTCTCGACTTCACAAACGACTTCTGGCCAAAAATCATCCGAATTTGCACAAAATGAACGCGTACTTGTTTAGAACCTGAAAACACTAACAAACACATAAACGCGCCAAATGCACACAAATTCGACAGAAAACATGTAATATAAAGGCCAAAAACAACGTGGGCAATGGGTATAAGTTAGTCACATCAAATCCCCCCACACTTGAGCATTGCTTGTCCTCAAG